>JAJQKJ010002292.1:0-250390 GCA_029574335.1 Rana kukunoris
CCTAGGAAACAAGCTCCAGGTAGCCAGACAATCATATTATAGCTTACACATTGAACGTGACCAACCACCTTAACACTGGCGAAGAAACTGAGGTACTCGCCATTTGGGAGGGGTTATATAGGGGAAGAACTCAATTTTACTTGGGTTTGCCAGTGTCCAATCATCTGTGGTGACTACATAACCCAATAAATCTCTGTATCCTGTGATGTATGATCAAAAAATGAGGGGTTCTGTTGAAACCAAACCACGGTTAGGTAGACCAACTAAAATTTCAGCACAACTGCCAGGAAAATAGTTTGGGTTGCAAAGAAAAACCCACAAATAACATAATATTCAGGTGAAATACAGGACACCCTGAAAACACGTGGTGTGGTTGTTTCAATATGCACAATAAGGAGGCACTTGAAAGATGGGCTGCATGGTCGAGTCGCCAGAAGAAAGCCATAACTATGCAAATGCCACAAAGTATCCCACTTACAATATGTCAAACGGCACAAAAAGTAATTCGGAGTGATGAGACCAAAATATAGCTTTTTGGTCACAACCATAAATGCTACATTTGGAGAGGAGTCAAGAAGGCCAATGATGAAAAATACGGAGGTGGATCGCTGATGTTTTGGGGATATATGAGATCAAAGGCACAGGAAATTTGGCCAAAATTGATGGCAAGATGAATGCAGTATGTTATCAAAAATTACTAGAGAAAGATTTGCATTCATCAGCCAGGAATCTGTGCATGGGACGTACTTGGAGATGACAATGATCCAAGGCCAAGTCAACCTGCCAATGGCTACAGCAGAATAAAATGAAGGTTCTGGAGTGGCCATATGTCTCCTGACCTCAACACAGGGCCGGCCTTTGAGGTGTGCGAGCTCTGCGTCTGCACAGGGCGCCATGGGCAACAGGGGCGCCGTGTGGCCATCCAGAGACGTACTAAGCGGGGGAACCACCCCTGGGTATCACACACTGGGGGGGTTTCAGACCGGCACCACTCTCAAAGTTTGTATTACACCCACGGTTTAGGCAGCAGCACACTGGCACAGGCAGGGAGAGGCGAGCTAGCTACAGTGGCTAGGGGAAGGGGGTGTGCGGGGGGTGCAGGGTGACACCGCTGCACCTACCATCCCCTCCTCTTGTGGCTATGGGCTGCCTGTCTCGATGCGATCCCGGATGTCACACAGGCACAGCTGAGTGAAGCCGCCCACCCTCCTCTCTGTTTATGTGTAAACAGGGGGCGGGGACCTGCTGTGCATGTGCTGCCGCCCTGATCTGAGGTACTAAAGGGGGCCTGCACTGAACGGGGGGGGCTACAATGAACAAAGGGGCTACACTGAAGGGGGGCTGCACTGAACAAGGGGGCTGTACTAAACAGGGGGGCTGCATTGAAGGGGTGGATACACTGAAGGGGTGTCTGTGTAACATGCAGGGGGTCCAGAGCTGATGTAAAGGGGGTCCAGTGATGCAGGGTGCCGTGTAATGTAAAGGGGTTCAGAGGCGCAGGGTGCTGTGTAATGTAAAGGGGTGCTAAGGGCTGTGTAATGTAAAGGGTCAAAGATGCAGGGTGCTGTGTAATGTAAAGGGGTCCAGAGATGCAGGGTGCTGTGTAATGTAGAAGGGGTGCAGGGGGCTGTGTAATGTCAAGGGGTTCAGAGATGCAGGGTGTTGTGTAATGTAAAAGGGGTGCAGGGGGCTGTGTAATGTCAAGGGGTCCATAGATGCAGGGTGCTGTGTAATGTAAAGTTAAATTAAAACAAATTATTTGTTACAAATATTTTTCCTCTTTGTGTAAGTTTAGGGGACCAGGCGGCGAGCGGTGAAAATGGGGGGGGGGGGGCGCCACAGGATTAGCTCGCACAGGGCGCCTGAACACTCAAAACTGTCCCTGCCTCAATATCCTTGAGCCACTCTGGGAAGATCTCAAAATGTGCAGTTCATGCAAGACAGCACAAGAATTTACAGGAACGGAAGGCTTTTCGACAAGAGGAATGGGCAGCTTTACCCACATCAGTCTAATGCTTCATCCAAAGTCCCAAACTCCCTTTTCTTTATAGGACAAGTAAAAATGCGCAAGATAACACAATGCCTAGGGTATCAAAATAGCATATACATCTGTGGGGACAGGGCAAAGTCAATGACTGGTAGTTTAGCATAAGCTAACAATAAGTCTGATTGATTGTATATGGGTATATACATCCAGGGCTGCCATCCGAGGGGAACAGAGACCATGTTCCAATTCTAGAAAAAAAGGCAAGGAGAGAGGCGCCTCTGGGTGTAGTAGATTAAAAGCAATTTAATTAAAACATAAGTATTACACTCACATTTGAGTAGTAACAGGTGAGCATGTAAAGGTAGTTGTTTCCTTGGAGTGGTGAGCTGTCATCAATTTGGGCTTTCTTCTGCAGTCTGTGGAAGCGCTGTGCAGGGAGGACACTGCCTCATCATAGGGCGATGGAAGTCGGCTGTGATGTGCGGTCCTCTACCTAGTGCTTGGATCGTAGGATGAAAAAGGAGTGCAGCAGCCAGCCCATTCGCTGCTGAAAACTCAGAAACGCGTCGCATTTTGGTGACATCATCGCCCTGCGTCTGCTCTTCATCCTACGATCTAAGCACCAGGTAGAGGACCGCACATCACAGCCGACCTCCATCGCCCTATGATGAGGCAGTGTCCTCCCTGCACAGCGCTTCTGCAGACTGCAGAAGAAAGCCCAAATCGATGACAGCCAGGGGCGGACTGACCATTGAGGAACTCGGGCACTGCCCGAGGGCCCCATGCCACTAGGGGGCCCCATCAGGGTTGCCAGGCTCATTAAAACCAGGGACAGTATGTAAAAATCTGTGTTTTTTTTTACATCTGTCCCTGTTATGTCCAAAACCTACATGCTTTTGATGTGAAAATCCCAAGATTTTAGCTGCCCCGCCTCTGTACTGCCACCTGGCTCGGTGGCCATCTGTAAGCCCGGGGGCCCCATAATCTTCTATTGCCTGGGGGCCCCATGAGTTGTCAGTCCGCCCCTGATGACAGCTCACCACTCCAAGGAAAAGGAAACAACTACTTTTACATGCTTACCTGTTACTACTCAAATGTGAGTGTAATACTTATGTTTTAATTAAATTGCTTTTAATCTACTACACCCAGAGGTGCCTCTCTCCTTGCCTTTTTTTCCCTTTTCTTTATTACTGTTCCAGGACAGAGCAGCAGCAGCTCCTCCAAATGTGCAATGTGTGGGGACACAGTGCGCCCTCCTTTCCCTCAGGGACTGTGTGCAGCGCACACATATGATATGACACTACCTTTCATTTAACCACTTGCCGCCAGCCATATTACAAAATGACGGCGGCAAAGTGGTTTCAACATCCTGACCTGACGTCATTTGACGTCTTCAGGATATTGAGCCGCTGCGTGCCCCCAGGGGCGTGCATCGCGGCGATCGTTGTTGTGGGGTGTCAATCTGACACCCTGCAACACCGATCTAGGTAAAGAGTCTCTGACAGAGACTCTTTACCAAGTGATCAGCCGTGTCCAATCACGGCTGATCACGATGTAAACAAGAACAGACGGTTATCGGCTTTTCCTCACTCGTGTCTGTCAGATGTGAGTAGAGGAGAGCCGATCGGCTGCTCCTCTGACAGGGGGGCTTGTGCTGATCGATTATCAGCGCACCCCCCCCCCCCTCGGATGCCTACACTAGACCACCAGGAAGAATGCCACCCTAGACCACCAGGGATGCCAATCAGTGCCCACAATGGATGCCAATCAGTGATTGGCAGGCATTATTGTTTGGAACCGATTGGCATCAATCAGTACAATATAATACAGTACATCCGTGCCGCCTATCAGTGCCCCATCAGTGCTGCATATTAGTTACCATCAATTCCACCTCATCAGTGCCACCTCATCGTGTCCATCAGTTCCGCCTTATCAGTGCAGACCATCAGTGAATGAGAAAACGTACTTCTTTATAAAGTTTTGTAACGGAAACCAAAAAAAAAGCATTTGTTTTTCAAAATTTTCGGTCATTTACATTATTTTTAGCAGAAAGTAAAAATCCCAGAGGTGATCAAATACCACCAAAAGCTCTATTTGTGGGAACAAAATGATAAAAATTAGGGTTGTCCCGATACCACTTTTTTATCGGATCTGGCATCGGGAGCATTTGCGGGAGTACAAGTACTCCCGCAAATGCTCAGTTTCGGTCCCAATACCGATACTGGTATCGGGACAACCCTAATAAAAATGTAATTTGGGTACAGTGTAGCATGACCGCGCAATTGTCATTCAAAGTGCAACAGCACAGAAAACTCAAAATTGGTCTGGGCAGGAGGGTGTATAAGTGCCCTGTATGGAAGTGGTTAAGGAACCCACCAATAAGGTATGAAAGCGTGTCCATATAGTAAAAAGGTTATAATGCTTTACTGCATGGCAAGCAGTGCTTTAAGTGGGCCGGAACGCGGCGGTACTCAGTACCGCCACTTCCAAAAATGGCCCTGGAGAGTACCAGCACCTCTCCGTGCGCCCAGTACGTGCGTTTCCCGTACCGGAACGCAGCACCAGGCGGCACTTTCAGGGGAGCGGCAGCCCGCGGCTCCCGGCCGCGGTGGACTTTAAAACGGCCATGGAAAAAAAAGGGCGCGCCACGCTGTGATACATGTCCCGCCCTCCTCCTCCTCCTAGCTCGTGTGATAGAGCCAGTGTGCTGTCTGTCACACAAGCTGGACTAGAGGAGGGGGGCGGGACATGTATCAGCGCACGCGCCAGAACTGTTACCGTGAGACTGGAGAGAAAGAACTGCCTTCAGAACTGTGAGTACTGTAGTGAGTACACTGTACACGTGTGAGGGGGAGGAGAGGGAAGACACTCTGATGTAAGGAGGTGCTGATGGGGGACACTCTGATGTAAGGAGGTGCTGATGGGGGACACTCTGATGTAAGGAGGTGCTGATGGGGGACACCTCTGATGTAAGGAGGTGCTGATGGGGGACACTCTGATGTAAGGAGGTGCTGATGGGGGGACCACTCTGATGTAAGGAGGTGCTGATGGGGGACACTCTGATGTAAGGAGGTGCTGATGGGGGACACTCTGATGTAAGGAGGTGCTGATGGGGGACACTCTGATGTAAGGAGGTGCTGATGGGGACACTCTGATGTAAGGAGGTGCTGATGGGGGACACTCTGATGTAAGGAGGTGCTGATGGGGGACACTCTGATGTAAGGAGGTGCTGATGGGGGACACTCTGATGTAAGGAGGTGCTGATGGGGGACACTCTGATGTAAGGAGGTGCTGATGGGGGACACTCTGATGTAAGGAGGTGCTGAGGGGGACACTCTGATGTAAGGAGGTGCTGATGGGGGACACTCTGATGTAAGGAGGTGCTGATGGGGGGACACTCTGATGTAAGGAGGTGCTGATGGGGGACACTCTGATGTAAGGAGGTGCTGATGGGGACACTCTGATGTAAGGAGGTGCTGATGGGGGACACTCTGATGTAAGGAGGGTGCTGATGGGGGACACTCTGATGTAAGGAGGTGCTGATGGGGGACACTCTGATGTAAGGAGGTGCTGATGGGGGACACTCTGATGTAAGGAGGTGCTGATGGGGGACACTCTGATGTAAGGAGGTGCTGATGGGGGACACTCTGATGTAAGGAGGTGCTGATGGGGGACACTCTGATGTAAGGAGGTGCTGATGGGGGACACTCTGATGTAAGGAGGTGCTGATGGGGGACACCCTTTTGCACATTTTATTTATGTTCAGTAGCTCTTTCTACGGTAGCTCTTTTTCAGGGTACTTTCTAAGGGTATTTTCATGTTCAGTATTGGGGGGGGGGGGGGGCACACCGGCGCCTAATAGAGTACCGGCACCTCTTTTGGCCCACCTAAAGCACTGATGGCAAGTCATCTAAAGAGAATCCATCATGCCATAAGCACTGCCACTCCTTCATATCCCAGGCAAGATCTCACTGTTCTGAAACAAAATGTCAAGCAACTGCCCCAATGAATTTATAACTAGTTTTAAACTAAAAGGCTCCCCCCCCCCCCATGCTTCCCGGACTTAACTCATACATTTGAGCCCACCTACAGCCTTGGCGTTCTTCTTTTTTCCTCCTATGTGCAGGACCTAGGTATGTGCCTCTATCTGGTTGGTCGGCAGTCCCTGGTGTCAACTAAATGACCCAGAATCCAGGGAGCCCCACTGCTGGTCCTCAGAGCGGCTTTTTTTTCAGGACTAACAGCCTTGTCTGGGGTCTGCTGGGTCCATGTGACATGGGCAGTGGTGTAGGCATCATGCCAGTGTTTAAAGATGGTTGGCAGCTTGGGCGAGCTAAATTTAACCACTTAATCACTGCCCGATAGCCAAATTACGGCTACAAGGTGGTTCGTTAACTCTGGAAGGATGTCTATGGACGTCCTCCCAGAATGGGGCACGCACACGGGAGTCACAAATCCAGCCATCCCTGCAATACCCTGTGCAACACTCTGCAATACCACAAACAATTTTTAGATATTGGCACCATAGCTTGTGGACGCTATAAAACTTTCACAAAGACCAAGTAATATTCACCAATTTGTACTTATATTTACCAAAGATATGTATTTTGGCAAAAATGTATGAAGAAAAATTACATTTTATAACAGAAACAAAGAAAAAATCATTTTTTTTTACAGAATTTTCAGTCTTTTTTCTTTTATAGCGCAAAAAAATAAAAAACCCAGAAGTGATCAATTACCACCAAAAGAAAGCTCTATTTGTGGGGGGAGGGACAAAAGTCATATTCATATGGATACAGTGTTGCATGACTGAGTAAATGTCATTCAAATTGTGAGAGCACCGAAAGCTGAAAATTGGTCTGGTTATTAAGGGGGTTTAAGTGCCCAGTGGTCAAGTGGTTAATAATGCTTTGTATCCAAATGAATGCTGTATTGCTGGGTATTGTTGGGGGACACTCTGATGTAAGGAGGTGCTGATGGGGTATTGCTGGGTATTGTTGTGGCTTGTTCTCAGCAGCCACTGTGCATACCCTAAGCTCCTCCACATGGAGTGCTCTGCATAGCAGGTGCACAAAGTAATACTTTGTCTGTTCACACATGGCATTACCCATTGGTGGCTTGTCATGTTGGCTTTACTTTTGTGCCAACCCCTTCAAAACACCAGCATTCCCAGAGAAGGTAGGGGAGTCGCCTGTGGGTGACTACTGTACCCAGCTATTGCCTGTTGAAATATAGGACATCCCTTTACATATTGTTTGTGCTTTCCAGTTTTTCACCCCCCAAAAAAGGGGGAGAAGCATGCTTTTATGGTGTCTACAATTCCCTTGTGTGGTTTGTGTACATTGCAAAATATTATCACAATTCTGTTGCAAATTCTTACCTTTTGTTGCTGTTCTGAACAAAACTCCTTCATTATGTCCTGATTCCTGGCAGGGCTAGGATTGGTTAATGACCACCTGGTGAATCAGGGCTTCAGATGGGAGCTTTAGCCTCCCTCTAACAGTACTTAACCCTTTAGGGTTTGTTACAAAGCAAACTATTTAACAGCATTTAATCATTTTTGTGGGCTGCTTTGTTAAAGGGGTGTTCCAGCCTTTTTTTATGTTTATTAAAAGTCAGCAGCTATAAAAAGTGTAGGCGCTGGCTTTTAATAAACAGACACTTACCTTCTCCACGTTCCAGCGACGCGCCGGCCGGCTGGGACTCCGCGCCTCTACCCCCCTCTCTAGCCGGCGTTTTCATTCCAACTGTGGGCACCTGGCCGTGATAGCTTTTGGCTTCACGGCCGGGCACCCACTGCGCATGCGCGAGCGGCACTGACCCGTCCGATTAGACAGGCAATCACCTACAGGGAGGGGCTGCAGTAAGGCGATTAAGCTATTCGCCTTACCAGCCCCTCAGCGGAAGGAGGAAGTGGGACAGAAAGTCCCACTCCTCCTGAAGCCCCCACTCCCCCCCCCCCCCCCAAAAAAAAATTAGATGCCAAATGTTGCATGTAAGGGGCAAGGAGTGGATAAAGCGGAAGCAAAACAGTCCTCTTCAGGCTCTTCAATAAAGAAAATTACATTTGGCATGTAATCTTTTTGGGGGGGGAGTGGGGGCTTCAGGAGGAGTGGGACTTCCTGTCCCACTTCCTCCTTCCGCCGAGGGGCAGGTAAGGTGATTAGCTTAATCGCCTATCTTTAGCCCCTCCCTGTAGTCGATCGCCTAGGACACGTGACAGGTCCTAGGCGATCGCCTGTCCAATCAGTATTCCAAAAGTACCTGTCACTGCCTATTACTGTCACAAGGGATGTTTACATTGCTTGTGACAGCAATAAAAGTGATCACATTTTTTTTTTAAAGGGACAGTGTCAAATAAAAAAAAAAAGAAGGTTGTGCACCAAAGAAAACACACACGTAAGTTGCGGCACGGTGTTCAAATGACACATGTGAGGTATCGCTGCGATCGCTAGAGTAAGATCAATAGCAAAAGACCTCTGTCATTCTAAACTGGTAACTGTTAAAAAAAAATGTAAACATTTTCTATGGAGATTTTTTTAAGTACCATAGTTTGTCGCCATTCCGCGAGTGCGTGCAATTTTAGAGCGTAACACGTTAGGTATCTATTTACTCAGCGTTACATCATCTTTTACAATATGCAAACTTTACTGTTTTTTTATTCAAAAAAAGTGAATTTTTTCCCGAAAAATTTAATTTGTGGATTTTGAGGGCTGGCGAGTGTGGGCTACCTGGGAGCAGGGGGCGAGCACCGCCGTCAGCCTGAGTTGTATGGGAGCCTTTGTCCCATCGATTGTAGGGGAAGGGGGAGGAGAGCCGCCATCTGGCTGATTGGAGCACTGGGGAACATAACAGCTTTCATTACAATGACTGTGTGTTCCCGCTGTGCGGCGTCATATACAGCCCCTCCTCTTTGTTCGGGAACTTTGATGGACAGATCACCCGTCCAATCCTGGGACGGTGATCTGTCTATCAAAGTTTCTCGGACAGGGGGGAGGAGCTGTATATGACGCCGCACAGCGGGGAACACGCAGCCATTGTAATGAAAGCTGTTATGTTCCCCAGTAGGGATGAGCTTCAGGGTGTTCGCATGGAACACGTGCAGAGCCCGCCAGGAAGTGTGCACGGCGCTGCGCTAATCACATCCCGGGGAGACATTGTCCCGATGCTCGGCTGCAGAGATCGGGAAATGTCTCCCTGGCTGTGATTAGCGCAGCGCCGTGCATACTTCCTGGCGGGCTCTGCATGTGTTCCATGTGAACACCCTGAAGCTCATCCTTATTCCCCAGCGTTCTAATAAGCCAGGCAGCGGCGGCTCCTTTCCCCTCCAAAAGGTGGGCTGCACTGGGGACGCAGGCTGCACTGGTGGGCACAGGCAGGCTACATTTTTGGGCTCGGATAGTTGTTAATTATTTTTATAGCGTAATTCTGCATAAAACATTTAAGTGTAATTTCATGAGATAATTTATGAGGGTGTGTTTAAGGGCAGGGCGGGGCAGGGTAGGGGTTGAGCGTGGCAACTGGTGACGAGAAACCATTGAGGCCTGGCTAGTAGCTCAGGACTTGAAATTTGAAGCCCTGACATAATATTGCAATGACTGCCATGTTCTTCTCTAGAGTCTTTGCTAAAAAAATATATATAATGTTTGGAAGTTTTAAAGTGGTTGTAAGGTACAATTTTTTTTCCTAAATAGCTTCCTTTATCTTAGTGCAGTCCTTCTTCACTTACCTCATCCTTCCATTTTGCTTCTAAATGTCCTTATTTCTTCTGAGAAATCCTCACTTCCTGTTCTTTTGTCTGTAACTCTACACAGTAACGCAAGGCATTCTCCCTGGTGTGGAGCGTCGTGCTCGCCCCCCCTCCCTTGGATTACAGGAGAGTCAGGACGCTCTCTACATTGTAGATAGTGAAAGGAGCTGTGTGTTAGTTAGTGGGTCCTGACTCTCCTGTAGTCCAAGGGAGGGGGCTAGCACGACACTCCACACCAGGGAGAAAGCCTTGCATTACTGTGTGGAGTTACTAAGGTAAAGGAAGCTATTTAGGAAAAAATAAAATGTACCCTTACAACCCCTTTAAAGGGAATGTTTCCACTCACTCTGTGAAAGGGTTGTATGTTCTGACCAGCCTTCCCAGGCAAAACAGCCCCCGTCGCCGTAATTCAGGAGCCCAGTGCCCAAAAAGGGGCTGGACACCTAAATGGGGGGTGGCATCGGAGGCTATGGATAGGTTCATGCAATGCCTGAATCTATCCATAGTGCACCGAGGGGGTGGCTGGAGAGGGGGCGCTGTTCGTGCGCCCTTAATGCAGGGGCCACTACTGGCTAATACGCTCTAAAGGAGTGTTTCCACTCATCCTGTGAAAGGGTTATCTTTTCCATCAGTGAGCAGTCTCTTAGCCTTCCAGGCAAACAATCTTCCTTGAACTCTTCCAAAAAAAAGAGACAGATGAGCATGACTGTATAAGCCCTGCAGGTTCAAGCAGCCAGGGATAAAGATATCCACACCTGCCAGGTTGTCACATTCATTGAACACATGGTCATTACATTCTAAATAAGTTGCTTCCACTCACTCTGTGAAGGGGTTATATATTGTGCCAATGAGCAGCCTCAAAACCTCCACAGGCAAACTAACCCTTGTCAGATTCTTCCCAAGAAGATGTGAATGAACATGACCGCATGATTCCTACTTTGTTCAGGCAGATATTGATTAAGATGATGGTGACCAACAATTAAACATGTGGTCAAGACACCCTTAAGGCCCATACACACGATCTGATTTTACAACAATTGTCTGATGGACATGTTGTGTCGGATAATGCGACCGTGTGTGTGCTCCATCAGACAATTGTTGGCGGAATTAACAACAACAAATGTTGGCTGTTCATGCTCACCAACTGTCTGACAATAAATGTCTTGTACACAAATTTGTCGGACTACAATCCAAAGAACAAACATGCATGCTCTGAACCAATGCTAACCATCAGACAACATTCGCAGAAGTTGCCCAAAGGGTGGCGATAAAGAGCAGAAAAAACACGTCGTCTTGTGAATGTTGGATGAAAAAATTCTGCCGTCTGTATTCAAGATCAGGTTCACAGGCAACACCCTTCGGACAAAAATCCACGGATCTGTCTGATAGAAGTCGATCGTTTGTATGAGGTTTAAGGGAATTGCTGAATTAATCTTCTACAAGGGCCATCTATTCAGGCAACGTCCGGTCTTCCTTTCAGGGTATCAAGAACTTCTCAATCCTTCTCAAGCCAATCACTAGTCTCTTCTGAACAGGAAGATGAAGATGACCTTTGTCCAGATTCTGCTCCTCTGGTAAGGTTGGTGAAATGCGTTTAAATGCAAGCAAACCTTTGGAAGAATGCCTTCTCACCTAGGAAACATCATTCTCGCCTAGGCAAGAATTGAGAAAGGGGAGAACATTTTATGGATGGTGGTGTCGAGTTGAATAAACAGCAATTTTACTTTTAAATGAAGGTCCAATTTAAGGTTTTTGGGGTTAGTGGGCATGACCTTTAGACTTAAATACAAGGAAATAAGGGCGCTCTGGTGGAGATAGATACTAGGGGTGTCCTGATACCACTTTTTAGGACCGAGTACAAGTACCGATACTTTTTTTATGTACTCGCCCATACCGAATACGGATACTTTTTTTTTAAATGTGTCCCCAAATGCAGCCATGTCCCCCAAGAGAAAGCCAAGACCTCGCTGTCTAGTTGATCAGCGCGGGGAACATTACAGCTTTTATTTGAATAGCTGTGATCTGTCTATCAAAGTGCCTGGACAAGGGGGAGGGGCTATATATGACGAGGCACGGTGGGGCAACACAGCTATTCAAATGAAAGCTGTATTGTTCCCCACGCTGATCAACTAGACAGCGGCAGCGGGGGTTGGCTTTCTCTTTGAGGACTGCTCTGCTCTGCTCCGCTCGCCGCCCCCTCCCCCCTCCCCCCTCTCTCTCTAAAAAAAAAAAAGTATCAGGTCAGGCATCAGGAGCATTTGCGCGAGTCCAAGTACTCGCACAAATGCTCAGTACCGGTCCCGATACTAGTATTGGTATCGGGACAACCCTAGTAGATACCTTGAGGGATGATAGTGATGAGATGGCACTTCTGGCAGCACTTTGGTTAGAAGAGAAGCAACTTTGAAGATATAAAAAAGGAATAGAAAGGCGCCTTTATTTATTAACTTCCATTCCAGGCACTTACCCCCCTTCCTGCCCAAGCCAATGTTCAGCTTTTAGCTCTGTTTAAATGACAACTGCGCGGTCATGCTACACTGTACCCAAACAGAATTATTATCATTTTGTTCCCACAAATACAGCTTTCTTTTGGTGGTATTTTATGACCTCTGTGGTTTTTATTTTTTGATAAACAAATAAAAAAAGATACTTACAAAAAGTTACACAAAAAGTGAACCTCTGCTTTTTGGATCCCTCCCCCTCCAGTGTCACATTTGGCACCTTTCAGGGAGAGGGGGGGGGTGCAGATACCACTTCCAGGTTCTGATCCCCGCAGGGAATCCAGACTGTCATGTCAACACCCCCCCCCCCCCGGCGGCGGAAGCAGCCGAGGACCGAGTGATTGCTCAGCCTCGGCTGCTGACATCGCGGGTGTGCTGGACAGGTAAGTGTTCATTTTTTTTAAAGTAAGCAGCTGCAGTATTTGTAGCTGCTGGCTTAAAAAAAAAAAAAAAAAGGGTGGACCACCGCTTCAAAATCTTAAAAAAAAATTTTTCTTTTGTTTCTGTTATAAAATTGTGTTAAAAGTATGTTTTCTCCTTAACCACTTAACCCCCGAACCATATTGCTGCCCAATGACCAGAGCACTTTTTGTGATTCGGCACGGCGTTACTTTAACTGACAATTGCTCGGTCGTGCGATGTGGCTTCCAAACAAAATTGGCATCCTTTTTTCCCCACAAATAGAGCTTTCTTTTGGTGGTATTTGATCATCTCTGCGGTTTTTATTTTTTGCGCTATAAACAAAAAAAGAGCGACTATTTTGAAAAAAAATGTAATATTTTTTATATTTTGCTATAATAAATATCCCCAAAAAATATATATAAAAACACTTTTTTTCCTCAGTTTAGGCCAATATGTATTCTACCTATTTTTCGTTAAAAAAAATCGCAATTAGCGTTTATTGATTGGTTTGCGCGAAAGATATAGCGTTTACAAAATAGGGGGTAGTTTAATGGCATTTTTATTAATATTATTTTTTTTACTAGTAATGGCGGCGATTAGCGTTTTTTTTCAGTACTGCGACATTATGGCGGACACTTTTGACACATTTTTGGGACCATTGGCATTTTTATAGCGATCAGTGCTATAAAAATGCATTGGATTCCTATAAAAATGCCATTGGCAGTTAAGGGGTTAACACTAGGGGGCGGGGAAGGGGTTAAGCATGTTCCTTGGCGTGTTCTAACTGTATAGGGGAGGGTGGACTGACATGGGGAAATCACTGATCTTCCGTTCATACATTGTATGAACAGAAAATCAGCATTTCCCCCGCTGACAGGACCGGAAGCTTTGTGTTCACACACAAAGCTCCCGGTCCTCTCTCTGTACCGAGCAATTGCGGGTGCCCGGCGGCGATCGTGCCCACCGGGCACCAGCGCGAGACTTGGGGGCGCACACTGGCCGCCCGGATGCGCCCCCCCTAGTGGCCGCAAAAAACAGCCGACGTAGAGCTACGGGCTCTCGCCCAGGAGAGCCGACCTGCCGCAGTAAAATGACGGCGGCAGGTCGGCAAGCAGTTAACTGATGGGCACTGATAAAGCGGCACGGATGGGCATTGATAGGCGACACTGATGGGTACTCATGGGTGACACTGATGGGTACTCATGGGTGGCACTGTTAGGCGACACTGAAAGGCTGCATGGATAGGTACTTATGGGTGGCAATGATAGATGGCACTTATAGGCATCACTGATGGGCATGACTAAGCACTAAAATAGTGTGAAACGCGTCGGCTGTCCTGTGGCTGTGTTTGTTTTGCATGCCCATTTTTTATTAATAAAGACAACTTTATTTGAAGTTTCCCTGGAGTGCAGCTGTCCATCCCCTTTTCCCATTTCTCACATTTTGCTTTGTGCATTGCCGGCACCCTGGTGTTCCGAGAGGTTCCTCGATTGCCTACAAGACCCACCTGGAGCGGTGACTCCCTTCCTCTACTGATGGGCACTGATTGCCATCTCACTGGTGGTCTAGGGTGGCATACCTTTTGTGAAAATCCCTGGTGGTCTGGTGGCATCTGCAGGGCTGATAAACACTGATAAACAACCAGCACAGTCTCCCCCCCCAGTCAGGAGAGCAGCCAATCGTCTTTCCTCTACACGTGTCTGTCAGATGCGAGTGAGGAAAAGCCGATCAACGGCTGTAATTGGACACAGCTGACCACATGGTAAAGAGTCTCCATCTGGGACTCTTTACCTAGATCGGAGTAGCGGTGGGTCAGACTGACACGTCGCAACAACGATCGCCACGAAAGATCTGAGGCAGTAGTAAACTTATCTAATATATGGAAAACCTCAGGGAGAATTTGGGAGAGTATGGGACAGATAATGTTATTTATGATGACTTTATTCCTGTGAAGAAACATTCCTATGTAACAATGGTAATGCTTACTATCCTCATGTTGAAATATATGATGTAACCTGTGAATAAGCTCAATGAAAAAATCTCTTAAAAAAAACCCTTATCTAATATGGTTAAAAAGACAGATGCAAGATGATGTGAGAGTAATAGATCATCAACATACAATGTAAATTCATGGCATACACCAACCATTCACCACCCTTAAAAGGAGGTGTAAACACAGAAGGTTTTTCATCTTAAAGGGGTTGTAAATGTTTGTTTTTTATTTTCTAAATAGGTTCCTTTAAGCTAGTGCATTGTTGGTTCACTTACCTTTTCCTTACATTTCCCTTCTAAATGTTTTTTTTCTTTGTCTGAATTTCTCACTTCCTGTTTCTCCTCAGTAAGCTTGCCCCCATCATCTGGCTGGGGGTTAGTCAGCCAGAACAGCTTACTGAGGAGGAACAGGACGTGAGAAATTCAGACAAAAGAATGCACTAGCTTAAATGAACCTATTTAGAAAATAAAAACGAACCTTTACTACAACCCCTTTAATGCATTAACATAAAAAACCTGTGTGTAGAAGCCCCCCCCCCAATTACCTACCTGAGCCCCTTCTCTCTCGAGCGATGTCCATGATCCCCTCAGCCATCCAGGACACCACTCCTGATTGGCTGAGACAGAGCAGTGGCACCATTGGCTTCTGCGGCTGACAAAGTAAGTCAGCCAAACAAGGGAGAGGGGGTGGGGCCTGGTCGGGGGTTCGTGTCTAAATGGATACATGGAGCTCTGATCCGGCTTGGGTGCCCCCTGTAGCAAGCTGCTGGCTGAGGGGCACTCAAAGGAGGGAGGGGCTAGGAGCAACAAAGAGGGACCTGAGAAGAGGAGGAGCCGGGCTGCTCTGTGCAAATCCACTGCACAGAGGAGACAAGTATAACATGTTTGTTATTTAAAAAATAAATTTTAAAAAACCAAGCCTTTACAATCACTTCAAGCCTGCCATAGACAGTTTGAACCTGCTGCATCGGCTGAGGTTCAAACAAGAAGGAAAGGAAAACCTTTTAATTTGCATCACAGAAAAATTTGGCTTTAATGAATATAAAATGCTATTTCATGAGCTTTTATTGATATCTGGTCTATTTACATATAGTACAAATATGAGAACTGGAAGTCCCCCTGTGGTTCAGTCAGCGAGCTTGCTGGCCATATCATCCAGTAGGTTCATCTCTCGGACTCCTTGCTCTGTAAAATCAGAACTTAGCTGCCATATCTTCACTGTACCAGTTCCATCCCCGGCAGCCAAGACCCGGGTCTGAGCATGATTAAACTCCAGACAATTAGCAGCCTTCCCGTTGTCTGTCTGCTCTATAACCAGTGATGGCTTCTGGGAGCTTTTTCCAAGGTCAAAGAGCAGCAGGTGCCCTGAGAAGAGACATTGCATGAATTGGTGCAGGGATACTGAAAATTATATTATAGAAATAAATAAAATAAAAATTACAATACATAAATAAAGTTGCACGGTCTGATCTCCTTATAACGCTAGTTGCTTGGCTTTCTCTAGCGTCAATACCTTGTCTGTTACCCATAGTAAAAAGTATGCAAACAGTGAAGTCGAAATTCATCTGCTTAATTCTGGCAGGTTAGCCAGAGGATGAGCACAAGAGCCAGGCAACTGGCATTTTCACAGATCTTTTTAAGCTGACAGTTAAGAAGATTTGATCGATGATTATTTTTTTATTTCCAGAGGATCTCCACACTAGGTCATGCTTCTGCTGCAGCCATCATAGAAAGTCTAACCCCAACTGCTAACACTTTTGTTTCTCTTTTCTCTTCCTAGCACTTTAGTATATTGGAAAAAGGAGGGCGGGTCCACGGGACCTAGACGTTATATTGCATCCTATAAACATATGGTGGCCGGTTGGCGACCCTGATGCGGGCATACCTTGGATGAGCTTGCAGCTTGTGTGCTGTGCTGGCAG
Organism: Rana kukunoris; assembly: GCA_029574335.1. NCBI lineage: Eukaryota > Metazoa > Chordata > Amphibia > Anura > Ranidae > Rana > Rana kukunoris. Next base: position 16,555 of record JAJQKJ010002292.1, read on the forward strand.
TCTGGTGCCCGCGCCACCTGTCAACCTGGGCCTAGCTGAAAAGCCATTGTGCAACATGTTTGAATCAAGGGACGCATATGATTACCTGGGTTATGTATATATGTACTTGTGGATGTCATTCTGTTAACACTGCTGTTGTGAATAAAAAAAAATTTTGAGAAAAAAAAAAAGAAAGGAAGTCTGACCCCTTCCGCTTTCTTTAAAGTGGTTGTAAACTCTTAGGCCGCGTACACACGACCAAACTTGTCTGCTGAAACTGGTCCGCAGACCAGTTTCAGTGGACATATCCGACCGTGTGTACGGACTAGCAGACAAGTTTTTCCAGCAGACAAGTTTTAAAGCATGCTTTAAAACTTGTCTGCTGGAAACCTGTCCGTCCGACATGTCCGCTGGTTAGTACGCCTAACCAGCGGACCGAAATCTCCCGCATGCATTGAATGGATTTGACGCATTCGTGGAAGTATTTTACTTCCTGGCTTGGTGAAGTGGCGCCGTCAACGTCATCGCCACGTCACCACGCTATCTGTCCATGGGGATTTTGGTTTGATGGTGTGTACAACCATCAGACCAAAACAGCCCAGCAGACATGTCCGATGAAAACGGTCCGTCGGACCGTTTTCATCGGATAAGTTTGATCGTGTGTACAGGGCCTTATATATGCCCAGTGAAGCTACTGGCCTCTGCTGATATCACAGAGATTAAACAAATCCTCCTACATAAATTGTACCTGTAGTCTGCAGTCTTCTCTACAGCCATTCAAAGTCTAGAATTTCTAAAGCTTGTCTGAGCTGTCAGAAAAAATGGGGGTGGAGTGCTGAAGTTACACTTTGCAGAGGTCAATGTGACGTGCTCTGAGAGCCGATTGGAGGAAAGGGACACCCCCCCCTCCCCCTTTCCACACAGCACACAGGAAAAGAGTTGAGACTGTCAATCAGATTGAGCTCCCTTCCGGTCACCTTTTTTTTTCTTAGGAAAATTTGTAAAAAGGGACTCATGCTGATAGCAGAGGAATGAAGCAGCAGACAGGCACTTAGTGCTTTTAACTGAGACATGTACACAGTACAGAGAGATTTGTTTTTTGTTCATATTTCAGATCTGAGGTTTTCAACCACTAGAAGAGCTGCACTGAGCAAAACATGGAGATTTGCCTCTGTTAAACAGTACACTGGTAGTTAAATAGAGCAATGCTGACTCACTTCAAAGCTCAAAAGGGTAAGTATTAGGGTTGTCCCGATACCACTTTAAGACCGAGTACAAGTACCAATACTTTTTTTTCCCCCGATACTGATTACCGATCTTTTTTATTTTTGGTTACAATTTTATACATACATTGGGATTCCCCAGTCCCTTTCTCAGCAGCCTCAGCTGCACTGGAGATGAATGGAGAGGAGACAGAGGCCCCTCTCCATTTATAAACTGAAGCATCGTAAACATTACAATGCTCAGTTATGAATGGACAGAGTCTGTGATCACTGACTCTGCTCAATCAGAAAAGGAATCTCCCTGTGTGGCTTTCAATAAAGCAGCTGAAAGCCGCAGAGGGGAAGAGCAGGAGAAGCGACCGTCGGCTTGCTTTATTGAAAGCCACATAGAGAAAATCGGTGATTATAACTTTCCCTGCCCTGAGTGTCCAGGTATTGGACTAGGCATCAGGAGCATTTGCAGGAGTACTCGGTATCGGGACAACCCTACTAAGTATACTTTGTCTGAGGTGTACTTACCCTTAGATTACAAACATTTCTCCTATGGCTTCAAGTCAGCATCCCTAGGAGGACCATAATCCAATAGCGTAGACTGGATGAGCATTGTCTCCAAACTGTGGCCCTTTGCCTGGCCTTGGGGAACATTTCCTCCCCCAATGATATAAAAAACGATTCCTCTTACTGAAACCAACAATGGAACACTACTCCTCCCAATGACACCAATGATGAGACACTACTCCTCCAACTGATACCAACTTTGGGGCACTATTCCTCCCAATGACACTAAAGATGCATTGTGTACTCCCACATCACTACACTTTAAAACTTCCCATTATCTTTTTCTGGAGGTGATGGAATCAGAATGCGATGGGGGCTACAGGAAAAAAAAAAGGTATAATACTTTGCAAGTGGTGTCAACCACACTGGTTAAGAGACCAAGCTTGGCCCTGGTCATTCCACCTTCTGACCTCCCTTATTGGTTACCAAGGCTGACTATCACACTAACAGGAAGGCTAGGGAAGGAGCGGGGCCTAATTAAACTGGTACTGGAAGTGTGAACAATTCCATATCAATTCAGCTGGCAACAGATCGCTCTGACATGTGGTTTTTACAACCCATAAACTGGTTTTAATTGCTCAGTATTATGACTGGTTTACTGTTGGCATGTTCCATCCTAGGTCAGGTGACTTGTGCACTTTATCATGTCCTTGCCTATGTACCAGGATTCATAAAAGCCCTCTCTACACACCAATCCTTACCTTCACCTGAGGCTGCAGCAAACACCAGGGGCCGCACCGGGGACCACCGGATGCTAAAGAGGTATTTCTGGGACAACTGCAGGGAGCTGAGAGGCTTTGACTGCAGCATGGAGTACAGGTGAGCATGTCCATCTGTGGCCGCACTCAGGAAAAGGTTTCTACAATGACAAAATGGCATTCACTGTTTACACAAGGTGGGCCACAATGGTGATGACAGCTTAAAGGAACACTAAAGGTTCGTTTTTTATTAGATTAGTTGATTGCTGTAAGCTAGAGCATTTAAATATCAATTACCTCGTTTTTTCCTTTTGACCTCCAAAATACAGTAATCCAGGTTTGAAAATGCCATTTCCTGTCTCTCCTTTTCTTGCTTTCCACCAGCACCTGAGCTGTTTGGCATGGTGGAAAGCAGAATGTGCTCGCCCCCTCCCTATGACTACAGCACTGCGTGAAGATGCTCTCTTATCCCTCACAGGCATGGAGGCTAAGCCTAATGGGAACTGTAGTTCCCATTAGGCCGTGATGTAGCAAGAATGAATGTGCACCGCAAACCAGGAAGTCAGTAAGAATAATGATTCAGGAGTGCTGGAGGTGAATAAAACAGCTCGATTTCAACAGGTATCAAACTAGTTATAAAGCAAAACATTACTTTTTACTTTATCAGCTACTGTCAGACTTTAATTTAAATCGGAGGTTCACCCAAAAATCAACTTTCTGACATTAGATCCAGCATACTGCTAACATCTGCAGTATGCTGGGGTTTTTAATTTTTTTTTTGTACTTCTCGTTTTATGAGCCGTTGTTATCCGGCTCCGAGCGGGGAATGGGCGTTCCTAAGCCAAGAGGAGTTGATTGATGGGCTGCTAAGGCGTTTCACGCCTTCCGAAAATACCCGACATAATAAGTGACACTCGGGTATTTTCGGAAGGCGTGACGTGCCTTAGCAGCCCGTCAATCAACTCCTCTTGGCTTTGGAACGCCCATTCCCCGCAGGATTCCCCGCTCGGAGCCGGATAACAACGGCTCATAAAAAGATAAGTACAAAACATTTTTTTAAAACCCCAGCATACTGCAGATGTTAGCAGTATGCTGGATCTAATGTCAGAAAGTTGATTTTTGGGTGAACCTCCGCTTTAAGAGGAAAATATTTTTGTCTTTACAACGCCTTTAACTGAAGATAAGACAATTGAGTTATTAAAAGTTTAATAATTATATGAACTATAATGTTTTACACTATGCTCTGCCCTTCTGCTTCAGTTTCATGAACACTTATCCTGCACACATGCACCCACTACATGGAATCAATGTGTATTAAGAGGAGAGGATCTGAAGCTACACGAAGTTGGGGCCAGGAGGAGAGTGACTGATGATCCCTGTTTAAGAGCAGAGTTTAAAACACAACACACCATTGTTATCTGGTGAGTAGAATACCTTAGGGGGGGACTAAGTTTGAAGGACTGTCTTGACACACCAGGATGACCATTATAACCATCCCAATTTAAGGAAGCATTTTTGAACAAGAGACCATATGATGTTTTGACATTATTTAGGATTTCTTGTGGACTGTTTCATTATTATTATCTGGATTTTATTATCAATTTCTTAGTCTGTTTCTTGATGTAAATACTGGGAGGCACTCCCTTTTATAGCCCACTATTACAGATGATAGCAGAGTGTGAACTTTTGGTTCAGTTGAAATTTACCTTTCACATAGCGCTGTTAATGTTTCTTTGAGACATATTTTTGCTTTTTATAATGTGAGTTTTTATCAAATTTGCAGTGAGAAATATAAAGGCTGCCATGGTTCATCTCAAAGTGTAACTAACGCTAAACCGTTTTTATTTAGTTTTGAGTAGAATAGAAAAATAAACAGGGTTAGAAGAACCCCTGCCAGGTTTAAACTCCTGACTGTGTACCTGCTGGAGAGTAGGGGTGAGACCGATGTTTGAGTCAAACGCAAGTTCAACTCGAACATCGGGTGTTCGCTTGTTCTCCAAATAGCGAACAATTTGGGGTGTTCACAGCAAATTCGAAAGCCGCGGAACACCCTTTAAAAGTCTGATGAAATCTGGGAGAAATCAAAAGTGCTAAGCTTGGGACAAGTCCTTTATTTAAAAAAAAATAAAAGAAAGAAAAAAATACAGTGTTGCGTCATTCGGCGGGCGTCTCCGTATCCTCTGCTCGAGAATGGATTACATCGCTGGAATATTTTTTTTCCCCCTTTTTATTTTAGTGTGGGGTTCCCCTTAAAATCCATACCAGACCTAAAGGGTCTGGTATGGATTTTGAGGGGGACCCCTATGCTATTTTTCTTTATTTGGCACAGGGTTCCCCTTAATATCCATACCAGACCTGAAGGGCCTGGTATGGAATTTGGGGAGAGCCCCACACATTTTTGTTTAAATCTTGGTTTGGGCCTGGTAATGGACTGGGGGGAGGGGGAGACCCAATGCATTTTTTTTCAATGACTTATCTGTATTGCCGGGACCCAACAATTCATTATAACCGCAAGCAGTTTTAACTGAATTACTTTTTTTTTCCTTTAGAAATGTCATTTTGCGCCACTTTATAGGCATACTATAGACACTCCCCAGGTACGAAATTTAAAGGAATATTTCACTTTTATTGTTTCGCTTTAAGCATTATTATAATCACTGCTCCTGAAAAAACTGCTGTTTTAAAAAAAAAAAATTGCATTGATACATTAGCTTGCATATCAACCTTTAAAATTAGCACTTTGATTTTTCATGTTCGTGTCCCATAGTAGACTTTAATGTTGTTCGAATGAATTTGTTGCCTGTTTGCATGTTCTGTTGCGAACCAAACCGGGGGGGGGGGGGGGTGTTCGGCGAGAGAGAGAGAGACACACCCCTACAGTTGTAAACACAAACTAGGTGAACCCTAAATCCTACAGCGCCCCCTGTGGTTAACTCCCAAACTGCAACTGTCATTTTCACAATAAACAATGCAATTGAAATGCATTTTTTGCTGTAAAAATGACAATGGTCCCAAAAATGTGTCAAAATTGTCCGAAGTGTCCGCCATAATGTCACAGTCACGAAAAAAATCGCGCAAATTTTGCGCAAACCAATCGATAAACGCTTATTGCGTTTTTTTTTTACCAAAAATAGGTAGAAGAATACGTATCGGCCTAAACTGAGGAAAAAAATAAAAATGTATATATGTTTTGGGATATTTTGGGATATTTATTATAGCAAAAAATATTGAATTTTATTCAAAATTGTCGCTCTATTTTTATTTATAGCACAACAAATAAAAACCGCAGAGGTGATCAAATACCACCAAAAGAAAGCTCTATTTGTGGGGGGAAAAAGGACGCCAATTTTGTTTGGGAGCCACGTCGCACGACCCCGCAATTGTCTGTTAAAGCGACGCAGTGCTGAATTGTAAAAACACCTTTGGGCATTTAGCAGCATATTGGTCCGGGGCTTAAGTGGTTAAAAACAGCATTTCTAATTTCTCAATCGTGTACCGACATGGAATAAAAACCGAGAGCCCTGTGCTAGTACCCATACAATGCTCGGTTGGTAAAGCTCAGCTCACGGGTGCTTCGTGCACAGTGGCTCATCTGAGAAAGGTAATCCATGAAGATGATCCACACAGCCAGATGTTGCTTCATAAAAATTTTGCTTTTATTCAGAAAACCAGTGTACAAACACAGATACAGTATCTGCATTTTACAAAGTTTTTTTTGCATAAAAGAAAGATTTTAGAGCAATATCTGGTTGTGCGGACCATCTTGATGCATATGTGCCAACATGCCAGCTGATGTACAAGAGGACAACACAGATCCAAGTCAAATGTTTATTTTTCAAACAATAGTCCCTTTTCCGTTGTCTATTTTACTGCATTAGAAGGTAACAGTCCCGTTTATTATATAGCTAGCTGTGTTGCACCTCAGCATGCTACTTTAATAAAATGAAACAAGCCTTTTTGGACCTACTGAAATTGAAATATACATACACATGCAGTCTTTGTTTTCTAAATACACATTTCATACCTGACAAAGGATTCTTGGAGACCTATGGGTTTTATAATGAGACAGAACCGCTTATAGACTTTAAAAAACAAAAGACAATGTAACATTTTGAGCCTGGTACACACCTGTGGAAAGGTGAGTAGTCCACGCTGTACACAGGACCTCCATGTGGAGAGAAGGTAAACTGAGCTGGAGCTTTAAGAGGAACGGAGGAAGCCAAGTTTGTAAGGGCCACTGTCTGTACTGTGGAAGAACACTTCAAAAGGTAACCTCCTTCAGAGCCAACAATGAACAGGCTGGGATCAAAGTGTGAGGACGACAGACACGTCACACCCACCGCAGTGTCGCCTCGGCCATGCTGTCAAGAAACAACAGTGTCACAAAAAATATTGCAGTCCAATTACATGCTTCACAACCTGATTTTTGGAGTAGGTGGAGACAGAGAGAGGCTAACTTATCAGACCTTTACCAGCTGAATGGAAGCCATGTTTTACTTTTTTACTACAAACATCATTATAGTGTGATGTGACGGTTCGGACGTTCTTTGCCATTAACAGCAGAAAAACATTTTTAATAACTTTGCATGCAACTTGATTTCTTCTTTAGCATAATATGGGTAGCACAGTGGCTAAGTGGTTAGCACATCTGCCTAGCAGCACTAGGGGTTGCGGTTCTGAATCCCAATGACACAATCTGCCTGAGGTTTGCATGTTCTTCCCATGCCTGTGTGGGTTTCCTCCGGGTACTCTGGTACATGCTGGTAGGTCAATTGGATCCCGTCTAAACTAGCCCTAGTATGTGTATGTATGAATGAGAGTTAGGAACCTTAGATTTTAAGCTTCTCGAGGGCAGGGACTGATGTGAATATTTGTATATTATATATACACACACACACCTCTGTTTGATTACCCCCCCCCCCCCAAAAAAAAAATTGATATACAGTAAAACCTTGGTTTGAGAGTAACTTGGTTTGAGAGCGTTTTGAAAGACAAGAAATATTTTTTAATACATTTTGCCTTAATAAAAGAGTAGCGTCATATCACAACTGAATATAAAAAAGAAGAGAGGAGCCTCTAAGTGTAGCAATTTGGTTACATTTAATGAAGGTATAACGGAGCAGAGCATTCCTCGGGTATGTCACTAATAGAGGAGAGCAGCTGCCGCTGCCGCTGCCTAGTCCCCAAAAGAGAAAGCCAAGCTCTCCCCCCGCCGCTGCCGTCTAGTTGATCAGCGCTTGGGGAACATGACAGCTTCCATTTGAATAGCTGTGTGTTCCCCGCCGCACGTCGTCATATATAGCCCCTCCCCCTTGTCCGGGCACTTTAATAGACAGATCACCCACCCCAGGATTGGACATGTGATCTGTCTAGCAAAGTGCCCGGACAAGGGGGAGGGGCTATATATGATGCGTGGCGGGGAACACACAGCTATTCAAATGAAAGCCGTTATGTTCCCTGGGCGCTGGTGGGGGGGGCTTGGCTTACTCTTTGGGGACACAAGGCTGCATTTGAGGGATACATGGCTGCACCTTTGAGACACATGGCTACACGTGGCTGCATTTGGGGACACACTACTACATTTGGGGACACATTTTTTAAATAAGTACCGGTAATCGGTATCAGCATCGGTGAGTACATGAAAAAAAAAGTATTGGTACTTGTACTCGGTCCTAAAAAAGTGGTATCGGGACAACCCTAAAAAAAATGCTTTGATATACAAGTGCTTTGGATTACAAGTATGTTTCTGGAACGAATTATACTTGCAAACCAAGGTTTTACTGTATATTTGTGTATAGATATATATATACTGAGAAAAATGTGTATCACTTATTGCTAACCTCCTACTGGGAATGCTAGGTGTGAAGCAGGTTCAAAATGAAAGGTCAACAATGGCACCGTCCATATTATCTCCTTACTTTAACTGCTTGCCGACCAGCCACCACAGTTTTACGGCGGCAGGTCGGCTCTGCTGGGCGAGAGCCCGTAGCTCTGCGCCACCTCGCCCAGCAGCCACTAGATGCGTGTCCCGTGCGCGTGCCTGGCGGGCATGATCGCCGCCGGGCACCAGCGATTGTTCGCCGTGATCAGTCATTTCCCCTAGTGAGGCCACCCCCAGAGAACATACTTAACCCCGCCCCCTAGCGTTAACCCCTTCACTGCCAGTGTCATTTTTATGGTAATCAATGCATTTTTAAAGCACCGATCGCTATCAAAATGCCAATGGTCCCAAAAATGTGTCAAAAGTGTCCACCATAATGTCGCAGTACCAAAAAAAAAAACGCTGATCACCGCCATTACTAGTAAAAAAAAAATATTAATAAAAATGCCATAAAACTATCCCCTATTTTGTAAACGCTATAGCTTTTGCGCAAACCAGTCAATAAACGCTTATTGCAAATTTGTTTTTACAAAAAATATGTAGAAGAATACGTATCGGCCTAAACCGAGGAAAAATTTTTTTTTTTTAAAGTTGGTGTTCTATTTTTGTTTATAGCGCAAAAACTAAAAACAGCAGAGGTGATCAAATACCACCAAAAGAAAGCTCTATTTGTGGGGGAAAAAATACGCCAATTGTGTTTGGGAGCCACGTCGCACGACCGCGCAATTGTCAGTTAAATCAACGCAGTGCCGAATCGCAAAAAGTGCTCTGGTCTTTGACCAGTAATATGGTACGGGGGTTAAGTACTTAAACAATACTGAAGGCAAACATCTCAAATAAATGTCTCACTTTTTTCTTATAATTGCAATCAGCCTTCTTATTAACAGTTCAACACCTATACCATTCTGCGAAATTCTGGGTTCCATCACCCTTTACCTACATCAGCCAGTGCTATGTCAAACATTTGTAGGACGGGACCCAAAATGCATAGCACAAGGCTGCCAAACTGATGAACAGGGTCTGATGAAGCAAGTCATATTTATACATCAGCACCCTTATACCCCTACCTCACCACTGCTATTCAAACCAGGGCCATCTTTGATACTGTTTGGGCAAACAATATCTTGCCCCCTCTCCACCCCCAGCACACCTCTGTACACCCAGGACAACTCTGTACTTCTCAACACATCTTTGTACCTCTAGAAGACTTCCATACCCCCTAGCACACCTCTGCACCCCCAGCACTCCTCCATATCCACCAGCACATCTTTGTAAACTCTTGCACATCTCTGCACCCTCCCACATCCCAATATCCTCTATATGCCTCTGCACACCTTTGTTCCCCCAACACACCTTCTTAGCCCCAGCAAGTCCCTGCAAACCCGCCCCCCCCACATCTATGTGCTCCCCTGTACATCTGCACACCTCCCCTGTCCCCCTTCATATCTTCTGCACCTTATATAACCCCCACACGTTTGCAATATCTTTAATGCCCCATGGCCACATACTGTTCCATTCCATTTCTTAAGCTACTGTGGCTTCTCTGGTGGCGGTGGGAGTACACAGAGGGTGGAGCCCACCCATAACCTTTTGTAGCAGGGTCACTAATGTTGGATGATATTGAAAGGCAGCTACACCAGTGGCGGCCCCCCCTCCCCCAGTCAGTAAAAAAAAAAAAAAAATCAAAAAAAAAAATCAAAAAAAAAAAAAAAAAGTTTTTTATTTAAACATGTCCCTTTAAGGAAAAAATAAATTCCAAAAAAGGTTCTTATGTGCACGGAGTCCAGACATCGGGCACTAGCACAGTGCAGTATGGGTAGCGCCACGTCTGTGCAATCACGGGATTGCAGACATGGCGCTACATTGGCAGCCCAAAAATGCCTTTGTGGCGCAGTCCATCGCGCCACTTGCTTCCGGCGCGATGGACTGCATTGTTATGGCCGGGCGGGTGCATCCACTATCTCTGCTAGTTCCGTCCCGATGTCCCTGGAAGAAGAGGAAGTGACGTCGGGACTCGGGACGCTCAGTGCGGGTCCAGGTAAGCTGAGCTATACCTACTGCCTCTGCCCCTCTGTAATCCACTTTTTTCTTTGTAAAAGCAGCAGCCGTCCACCCCCCTTCAAAGATTACCTGTGTTCCAAAGTTTTTCTTATAGTGAATATTTGACTGAAATCACAGCAAACCCCCCCCCCCCCCCCCCCTTATTCCAATGTTCAAATTTTTTTTATGTTGAATATTCGGCCGGAACGCTCTCCCTCCCCCTCCACCCCCCTTATTCCAATTTTTTTTTTTTATATTTAATATTCGGCACACAAGGCAGGGAACACAACCACCCCCCACACTTATTAGCTTATTAACAAAAATATCTGTAATACGTAAAAATTACTCCCCCGGTTAATAAGAAACGTTTTTTTCTACTACATGTGCGATGATAGTAGCGGGTGTCAAGCCCCCACGGTTATTAAAAAAACTTTTTTTTATACTTCATTTGCAACAAAATTTGCGGGCGTCAACACCCCCGCTTACCCAATTATTAACAACATATTTTTTATATGTAAAAATTAAATTACAGCACAGATAGCAGGCCTCAACACTACCCCCCCCCCCCCAGTTAAAACAATTTTCTTATACTTAATGTGCAGGGAAAATATCGCCCGTCAACACCAACCCACGCTTATTGAAACAAATTGCAAATTGTCCTGCGACTTGGGACTGGAAAGTTGCAGGATAAGTCGGACCCGATGAGAACCGTTCATATCTGTGCTACTTCAAGTCACAGCGACTTTGAAGTAGTCCCTGCATTACTTTTGTCCCACTTTGATGTGACTTGAGTCCATAGACCTCCAGAATACATAGGCATTGTTTCAAGTCGCTGCAAAACCGCAGCAAAAAATTGTGGCAGAATCTTGCGACTTTCAGGCTAACGCAGTCTGAAAGTTGCACAATTCTGCCACAATTGTGATGCGACTTAAAGCAATGCCTGTGTATTCTGGAGGTCTATGGACCTTAAGTTGCATCAAAGAGGGACCAAAGTAGTGCAGGGACTACTTTGAAGTCGCTGTGACTTGAAGTCGCACAGATATGAACTGTTCTCATTGGAAATCATGGGGTACGACTTGTCATGCAACGTTGAAGTATGTCCGCAGGCTCTGGTCATCTCGCGCAGTATGTCCGCAGGCTCTGGTCATCTCGCGCAGTATGTCCGCAGGCTCTGGTCATCTCGCGCAGTATGTCCGCAGGCTCTGGTCATCTCGCGCAGTATGTCCGCAGGCTCTGGTCATCTCGTGCAGTATGTCCGCAGGCTCTGGTCATCTCGTGCAGTATGTCCGCAGGCTCTGGTCATCTCGTGCAGTATGTCCGCAGGCTCTGGTCATCTCGTGCAGTATGTCCCCAGTCTCTGGTCATCTCGTGCAGTATGTCCCCAGTCTCTGGTCATCTCGTGCAGTATGTCCACAGTCTCTGGTCATCTCGTGCAGTATGTCCACAGTCTCTGGTCATCTCGTGCAGTATGTCCACAGTCTCTGGTCATCTCGTGCAGTATGTCCACAGTCTCTGGTCATCTCGTGCAGTATGTCCACAGTCTCTGGTCATCTCGTGCAGTATGTCCACAGTCTCTGGTCATCTTGTGCAGTATGTCCACAGTCTCTGGTCATCTCGTGCAGTATGTCCACAGTCTCTGGTCATCTCGTGCAGTATGTCCGCAGTCTCTGGCCATCTTGTGCAGTATGTCCGCATTCTCTGGTAATCTTGTGCCCATTTAGAGTCCTTCAATACTAACAGTGTAATTTTTTAGTTTGTTTGCGCCGATCTGTAAGGCTGCGCTATATACCATGATTTGTGATGCTGGGGCTGTAAACTCTGTCCTGTGATGCTGAGCTGTATACTCCTGACACTATGAGTGGAAGCAAGTGGAATACAGGTGACGGAATGGATGGATTATATAAGGGGTGTGGCTTATGGGATGTGGGAGGGGCCAAGTGTGGAAGGGCGTGGTCTTGCGCCCCCCATCCTAAAACTTCACCAGCCGCCACTGAGCTACACTGTCCTGAACCGCTCTCTTTACCTCCAGCAGCTTTTCCCATCAAAATCCTCAACACTATCGATGCAGAATGTACTCCTGCCACCAGAGAAGCCACAGAGTTGCCAGCCGAAGGTGCAGAAGGAGGGTCTGGGAACCGCAGCTGCCCATCAGATCAAAATGTGCAGCAACACTAGTAAGCCCAACACTACGATCCCGACACAAAGCCATCACAGGTCAACAAAAGCAAAAATGGGCGTGTATGCCATTTTCAGGCAGGACTGACTCAAGGGGCAGCTGCTTTGGGCCGCACAACTATTGAGGCCTGGTCAGCTGCCCCTTTTGGTCCACGTTAAAGATGGCCCTGATTGAAACCTTCTGGAGTTCTCCTTTAAATATAAATGTCACCCAACATAATAGGTGCCTTCCAGTTTCCAAGTTAGAAAAATGTAAATCAGTGGTACTTCATATGTGTAGAGACCTTGTTAATCTTTGTGTTGCTGGGTATTTGCTGTGCAACAAGAGCAAATCCCTCAGTGAGGACAAGCTGTCCATCTTTTTCCATCTGCCACTTGAGGATCTTCCCATCTGTAGAGACGCTCAGCAATTGCAGCCGGTGACCTTGTGGCTGATCCTGCAGCCAACTCACCTACCAGGTGACAAGAACAGATTAGAGGTTGATTAGATGAGCCTGACTATTGCTGTGGCCAGCTATTGTTAGTGGAAAATCAGAGACTAGCTGGCATTTTTCTAGTGTTGTGCTTAAAATGAAAGCAAGCATTTGGTAGTTGTGACGATCTTGATTTTTAGCAGATAACTAAGAATCAGGACCTAAGCATAGCATGGATTACCTGGTACACAGCATCTGTATGGCTGTCTATGGAGAGCCCAGTCCTTCCAATCAATGGGTCATCTGCCCTACTGGTATCCCAAACCAGAACTTCTCCGTTATAAAGGCCACCTGATGAGAAGAACGGGTTAAGCTCACATGGGGGATTTAAAGCTTAAAGGGTCACTAAAGGATTTTTTTTTTTTTTTAACTAAATAGCTTCATTTACCCTAATGCAGTCCTTGATTTCATGATTACTGTGTGTCTAAAACCCCTCAGCACCAATCAGTTTCATTTTAAAACAAACACTGCCCTCTATTGGCTCTGTGTCTGTGTACTTCACACAAGCATACAACTAGATGAAAAATGAAACTGAAACTGCAGGCACATTATATGATTGATTTTTATCTATTTGTAATCATTTTTAAAAGGAATCGGTTAACTATTGTGTCACTATACCCTGTAAACCATCATTTCAGCAAAAATATATTTTTCCTTTAACTCCAGGAAAATAGCTAAATACACATAATTAATCATAAACAACGTGTACATAGATGTGTCGATGCAGGATGACCTTGGATTTATGACCTTGGGTTATTCTGAATAACTAATAGCCAGGGTCATCCTGTACCTGCACTGTTGCAGCTGCCTATATGTTGTTGACGTTTACATCTCCTCCCTGGCCCTGAATGAGTCATTCATAGTCAGTGTTGGCAATGCAGAATGACCTTGTTTTTTAAGAAGCTCAAAGTAATTCTGCGATGCTGGCAATACATTGTTGATGTTTACATTTCCTACCTGGCCTTGATAGAGTCATCCACTGAGCTGCGGCGGCACAGGTGCAGAATGATCTAGGCCTTCAGTCATTATAATTGAAGTATAGAATAGACCTTGTTCCTGCTCGCTATTTTAATAAAGGAAGAATATTGTTTTTCAACACAATGTGCCATATTCCTGTTGCTGGAATTGCCACCTTCACATTATTGATGTTAACATCTACACCCAGGCCCTGAAGGAGTCTCATAGGCAGTGGCAGTTGTGCAGAATGAATTTGTCCTCATAATTGCCACTTTATATGCAGGGTCTTGCTGCAATGTATATGCCTTTGTGAATGGGGCCTAAAAGATGATGCAACACACGTACAAATCCCTAACTTTGCTTTCTTCTCCGTGCATGCAGCAGAACCTAGATTGGCTCCTTGTACTGACTCTACACTTCCCAGTGCTGCTCTACAATAGATGACATGAGACAGGTGCTATAAATGTAATATATATATATATATATATATATATATATATATATATATATATATATATATATTAGAGCTGCACAATTAATCATTAAAAATCGTAAGCTCGAATCAACCCCCTTGACGATCTCCAATGCAGTGTTCGTTGATCCTTTCATATAACAAATCGAGAGACTTTATCTGCTCACTCAGCTGTCAAAAGAAAATATCTGGGCAGTCTGCCAAGTTCTTAACAGGAAACATTGTAGCGAAGGCTTCCTTCTTATATCAAAAGGATAACCAAAAAAATTGCAGTTTGCCAAGTTTGTAACAACATGAAACTAACTTCCTTCTAAGGCAGCATTCATTCACACCTTAGCGTAGGCGATTTGCGGTGACAAAACGCGTTGTTTAAAACTGCGTTTTTTTTACAGTGTATTGTCAGCTATGTGGAACGCCGAAGCCACACGATACGCACGTCGAAAAAGGGTCCGGGACTTGTTTGAAATTCGTCGTTCGGCATTCTATCGACGTTCGGTGTGTCTGCGTTAGGAGATGTGAACAGTCTCCATAGAGAACAATGCAATTTCGACCCTCCGACGTATTGTAGCGTCGCGCTTCAGGCGTAAAAATGCCTAGGTGTGAATGGAGCCAAGAGTCGGTTCACACAACTTCCAGCACGACTTTCAGAAGCAACTCCAACACGACTTGAGCATGAACCACAGGGCGATTTGGGTCGATTTACAACAGGACCTGAAGTCGACTCCAGAACAGGAGACTTTCCAGCGGCCAATAAAACAACAATCAGCTCTGGGGGAGGGAGGGGTTTGCCTGAGAAATGTATGTTATCTTCCTGGAAAGTAGCTTCAGTTAAGACAGTGATCAGACTTGGAAGCGACTTCCATTGAAATCAGTGGGTACAAATCTCCTAGAAGTCTGATTGAAAAAGTACAGGAACCTCTTCTGAAGTCGGAGCGACTTAAGTAGTGTGTAGGGTTGTCCCGATACCACTTTTTTAGGACCGAGTACAAGTACCGATACTTTTTTTCAAGTAGTCGCCGATACCGAATACCGATACTTTTTTTTTTTAAATGTGTCCCCAAATACAGCCGTGTCCACAAATGCAGCCATGTCCCCACACAAATGCAGCCATGTCCCCACACATATGCAGCCATGTCCCCACACATATGCAGCCATGTCATCCACACATATGCAGCCATGTCACCTCCATATCCCCCATATATGCAGCCATGTCACCCCCATATATGCAGCCATGTCACCCCCATATATGCAGCCATGTCACCCCCATATATGCAGCCATGTCACCCCCATATCCCCCATATATGCAGCCATGTCACCTCCATATCCCCCATATATGCAGCCATGTCACCCCCATATCCCCCATATATGCAGCCATGTCACCCCCATATATGCAGCCATGTCACCCACATATATGCAGCCATGTCACCCCCATATATGCAGCCATGTCACCCCCATGGCTGCATATATGGGGGTGACATGGCTGCATATATGGGGGTGACATGGCTGCATATATGGGGGTGACATGGCTGCATATATGGGGGTGACATGGCTGTATATATGGGGGTGACATGGCTGCATATATGGGGGTGACATGGCTGCATATATGGGGGTGACATGGCTGCATATATGGGGGTGACATTCTGGTATCGGGGGTATTTGCGGGAGTACAAGTACTCCCGCAAGTACTCGGTATCGGTCCCTAGTAGTGTGTATTAACACCGCTCCCATTCACTTACATTGCTTTTCTGGGCAGCGCGACTTGGGACGACTTGAGACGGATCCCAAGTTGCCCCAGTGTGAACCGACTCTTAGAGCAAATGTCTGTGTGTAAATGCAGAAAGTTAAACCACTTAAAGTCCAAATCTTTTTCTGACACTCGTTTCCCAAGTTAAAATCAATATTTTTTGCTAGAAAATTACTTGGAACCCCAAGCATATATTTTAGCAGAGACCCCAGGGAATACAATGGCAATTGCTGCAATATTTTATGTCACACTATATTTGCCCAACGGTCATTCAAATGCAATTTTTTGGGGGAAAAAATACACTTCAATGAATAAATAAAAAAAAAAACAGTAAAGTTAGCCCAATTTTTTTGGGTTTAATGTGAAAGATGATGTTACGATATATTATATATATATATATATATATATATATATATATACACACACACACACAAACTATATATATATATATATATATATATATATATATATATATATATATATATATATAATTTTAGAGAAGAGACTGGATCGACTAAATGGTGGCCAACACCCCAAATAAGTAGATTCCATAAACCGGTTGGAGAAAAAAAATAAAAATAATTGAAGACACCTTTCCAACTGTAGGACCATTACATGCTTAGTATGAATTAGATTTTCACACTTTTTCTCTTGTCAAAAACACATGGGGATCCTGGCAGCATTCATTTGCAGTATTGGCTAACTGGTGAGCAACTCACCCTTTCTGTCCTCAGCGATGCTCATTCCTGATCCCGTTTTTTACATGCTCAATTCATTTTTATGTTCCGTTATATACTGTCTTTTCTTTTATTGATCGCCTCTCAAAGAAAGAAGTGTCCCTGATGAAGGGATTGTTATCCTGAAAAAGTGTTGGGCCATACATCTGCGAACTATCAATTGCATTGTTTTTATTGTTTTGTGTGGACACTATATGATGTAATGTGTTCCCATAGATTTTAAAGGGGAGGTTCCCCTAAAAATAAACTTTTAACATTGCCTGTGTCTTCTTAATAATAATTAGAATCGGCTGGGTTTTTTTTTTTTAACCACCCGTACATACCATTTTCGGCATGTACGCTCACCGCCGCTTCCGGGTCTGGCGGCCGGGGATGGGAGGGCCTGCTTCATTGACAGGCATCCGATCGACGCATACAGCGCGTCACGGGATGCCGAAAGAAGCCGAACGTTGGTGCGCATGCGCCGTATAGAGCCGCACCAACGTTCGGCTTCTTTCGGCATCTCGTGACGCGCTGTATGCGTCGATCGGATGCCTGTCCCCGGCTGCCAGACCCGGAAGCGGCGGTGAGCGTACATGCCGAAAATGGTATGTACGGGTGGTTAAAAAAAAAACTACCAGCCGATTCTATTTATTATTAAGAAGACACAGGCAATGTTAAAAGTTTATTTTTAGGGGAACCACCCCTTTAACAATTATTCTAATAAATTTATGTAACAATTTTTCTAAACAATTCTGTGATGTTCTCAAGTTGCCCTAAAGGCCCAACATCCACTGGGGGTATTCTATTATAAATATACTCTATATTACCAAAAGTATTGATGGGACACCTGCCTTTACACACACATGAACTTTAATGACATCCCAGTAGGGTTCAAAATTGAGTTGGCCCACCCTTTGCAGGCATACCAGCTTCAACTCTTCTGGGAAAGCTGTCCACAAGGTTTAGGAGGGTGTCTATGGGAATGTTTGACCATTCTTCCTGATGCACATATTGGATGAGAAGACCTAGCTCGCAGTCTCTGCTCTAATTCATCCCAAAGGTGTTATATCAGTTGAGGTCAGGACAGTCAAGTTTCTCCACTCCAAACTCGCTCATCCATGTCTTTATGGACCCTGCTTTGTGCACTGGTGAACAGTCATGTTGGAACAGGAAGGGGCCGGCCCCAAACTGTTCCCACAAAGTTGGGAGCATGAAATTGTCCAA
This sequence comes from Rana kukunoris, assembly GCA_029574335.1. Lineage (NCBI taxonomy): Eukaryota > Metazoa > Chordata > Amphibia > Anura > Ranidae > Rana > Rana kukunoris. The sequence continues at coordinate 34,698 of JAJQKJ010002292.1, forward strand.
AATGTCTTGTTATGCTGATGCTTTTAGAGTTCCCTTCACTGGAACGAAGGGGCCAAGCACAACCCCTAAAAAACAACCCCACACCATAATCCCCCTCCACCAAATGATTTGGACCAGTGCACAAAGCAAGGTCCATAAAGAGTGGAGGAACTTGACTAACCTGCACAGTCCTGATCTCAACCTGATGGAACACCCTTGGGATGAATTTGAGAGGAGACTGAGCCAGGCCTTCTGGTCCACATCAGTGCCTAACATCGCAAATGTGCTTCTGGAAGAATGGTCAAATACTGCTAAAGGTGTCCCAATACATACATACATAAACACACACACACAAACACACAATTTAATACATACACCACTGCATTTACTGCTGTTTTTAAATTTGCCAGGTGTGTAAAGTTCTCAGTGCATAGATCTTACTGTTCATCAGATTTATTTTCAGTCCAGACAAAAACCTTTAGTAATTCCACACTCCCTGTCAAACTCCACAATTGAATGGAGATTGAGGCACACATGTGTGGGACAAATGGTTAGGATTCTGACAGGAGGCTGTGTGCTGCCAGGAAACCCTGAGATCTCATGAGATCTTGAACAGATCAGTTTTGGACTGGGACAGGGACTAGGGTTGGGATCACCGGGCATGGAAAAATTGGTTTAACAGAACTAAAATTGCCAATACATTTTAGGAGACCACCCCACAGACACTGCAAAAGCTATAGAATAGCCTGGACAGGATGTCAGGGCACAAAAACAGATGCAGAGGTTACAGATCTTAAAAACCATTTAGGATGGAATTCCACTTAAAGCGGAGTTTCACCCTAAATATAAGATCTCCCATGCGCTTCAGCATACTGGCGTCAGCGCCAGTATGCTGGTTTTTTTTTTTTTTTATAGCACACTTACTGTTTTATCGTAGAAATCCTTTTCTGTCCCCCGCGGTGGACGGCGCCAGTACAGCGCGTCACATCTTCCTAAGATACCCGATATGGACTCGGGTATTTCCGGCGCTATGCGGCGCCTGCGCACAGACCTAGGAGCTGACTGCGCAGGCGCCGTATTTCTCCGAGTCCTATTTCGGAGGGCGTGACGCGCCATAGCCGTAGGACTCGGAGAAATACGGCGCCTGCGCAGTCAGCTCCTAGGTCTGTGCGCAGGCGCCGCATAGCGCCGGAAATACCCGAGTCCATATCGGGTATCTTAGGAAGATGTGACGCGCTGTACTGGCGCCGTCCACCGCGGGGGACAGAAAAGGATTTCTACGATAAAACAGTAAGTGTGCTATAAAAAAAAAAAAAACCCAGCATACTGGCGCTGACGCCAGTATGCTGAAGCGCATGGGAGATCTTATATTTAGGGTGAAACTCCGCTTTAAAATAGATTTAATCACTGCCTTGTCTGAATTTAATCTGCCACGGAATTAGCATAATCCAGACAAATCAGTAATACAAGATCTATGCTGGTATCCCCAGATCTTGCAATTTCAATAGACCGGCGCATCCGTACACGCAAAACTGCGCTAGACACACCATTGATTTGCTATTCAAATATGCAAATGAGGGAGTTACGGGGATCCACAAAAGTACGTTGGTGCAGCGCAGGCTACACGCTGTGCACAACAGCTGCACGTCCTGTCTAAAATTAGTCCATATAAAAGGTGGAATAAAATTAGACAATCCGTCTACATGTCAGCTAAAGCAACACTGTTAGTGAGGAGCTGAGCAGTCATACTTGCTGGACAACAAACTGTATGCCCACATGCCAGGGGCATCCTTGCTCATAGCTATACTACTGACTTTAGAGGAGCAAAGAAGGAGGAGGGCACGGGAGAGGATATAACGCACGCGCATAGACATCTTTGGCATTAGTGATTCTGAGGTGTATCGCATCTTCAGGATTCACCCTTGCTGCCATCATGGAATTAACCACAACCCTGCAGGAGGACATCACCAGCCCAACACACCGCTCACATGCAGTGCAGCCACTGGTCAAGGTCCTGGCAACACTCCATTTCCTTGCCAGTGGCTCTTTTTAAAGAACAAGTGGAGTGGTGGCTGGGATGTCACAATCCTCCATGAGCAGATGTGTGCACCAGGTTATCCCTGCAATCCTCAGACGCATGGCCAACCAAATCATCAAACCAACCACTGAGGACCTGCGGCTGAAGGCAATGACAGATTTCCACAGAATTGCCAGATTCCCACGCACCGTGGGGGCCATTGATTGCACACATGTGGCACTCCAGCCCCCCCCCCCCCCCCATGAGACAGAGCACATATACCGCAATCGGAAACATTGGCATTCCATCAACGTACAGGTGATAGTCGATGCCCAAGGCCTCATATGGCACGTCCGTGCCAAACACCCCGGATCCAGCCATGACAGCTACATATACAATCATAGCCCCATCCCAATGGAATTCGAACAGAACGTGTATGGGGACACCTGGCTGGTTGGTGAGTGACATGGGTGGCAGGCATGACTGTCCCCCCCCATGATGCACACATCACAAGGGGCACATGCATGACTAACATCCTCCTGTCTTTTCCCTTACAGGTGACTCTGCATATGCACTGGGACCCCATCTCATGACTCCTATCCGGAACCCCCAAACCCCAGGAGAGGAAAGATACAATGAAGCCCACGCCCAAACCCGTGCAGTGGTGGAGCGCACCTTTGGCCTCCTGAAGTCACGTTTCCGATGCCTGAATAAGTCTGGGGGTACCCTGTTGTGTTCCCCAAACTTTGTGTGCCAGATCATTGGTGCATGTTGCATGCTGCACAACTTCGCAGTGAGAAAGGGCCTGCAGATTGACATACGTGATGACCTGACCCCTGAACCAGACAATCCCCCCCTAACCGAGGTTACCCCGTCTTCTGAGGGAAGAGCAGCCAGGAGACAGCTCACATTAGGCATCTTTGCACGTTAAACACACACATTAATCATGGCACAATGAGAATGCATGCATGCACACCACTGTGGTCCCTAGCACAGACACATCACATCCTCATCAAATTGGATTAGCACAAGCCCACCATGCAGGACTTGTGAGCAGCAACGCCACGCCTCCAATTATGTCACTGTACATTCATACACCCTTCACACGGACCTGGGGATCACTTCTCCCTGGTCCTGGGGAACCCTTTTCCACCACAAATGAGGGTGACACCCCTTTTCCGGCAGGAATGTCACCCCCACATTCCAAAATCATTCACAACCCAAAAAAAAAAAAAAATTGTCCAGCAAAAAGAAAAAAAAATTTCCAGCAAAAAAAAAAAGTCCAGCACAAAAAAAAAAAAAAAGGGGGAAACCAAATTAATGCCGCTGGCGTGACCCACGCCTGGGGCGCCCACGGCCCCAGCTCCTCAGGGGAGACTCATGGGGGGGGGGTTAATCCGGGGAAGGAGGAGCAGCCCCTGGTCTCTGCCCACCTGGCGGCCTGCCCTCCAAGGCCACGGCTATTCTGTTCAGGCCAGCATTTAGTGTTGCCGTATTGGCCTGGATAGCCTGGGTGAGGGTCCTCACATCCTGCCCAACGTCTGCTGTAGTCTGCAGTTCGTTTAGGCAGTTTGTAAGAGCCCGGGAGTGGCAGTCCAGGTCCCCAAGCGTATCCTTTATGAAGGACAGGCTCTCCTCCATCCGCCCCAAAGTCTGGCTGACCTGTCCCAGATGGTGGGTCTGAAGTGCCTGGTCCCTTCTGAGATTGGCGGGCAGAACCTCGGCCACCCCCCTGGTCTTCTGGGACGACTTCCTGCCTCCAGATGATGCTTGTGGCTGGGGAGAAGGGGAGCCCCTTGGGAGGGGAGCCCTGTTGGGGGAGGAGTGGGAGGGGCTACCCCTTATGGAGGGCTGGCTGCTGCCAGCCAGAGGGGAAGACTCCTCCAAAAATAATAAGCCACTGCCTGACATGACCTCCTCCTCCAACTCAAACTCCTCCTCCTCAAACTCCTCCGAGGACTCCGGCCTTGTCTGGGGGTCCTCATCAGGCTGGTGTCCCGGGGATGGTGCAGTCAGGCCAGATGGCCCAGCACCCTCCTGCACATCTGTGGATGACACAAAACATTCACAGGTTGGAGGATCCACACACTTGCCACATATTCCCTATCCCCTCCCCACCCCCCCACACATGCTACACACCAGATAGGAAAAAAAAACCTTACCTGTCATCACGGCCTCCTCAATGGAGTCATAGCCAAGCAGGCCCTCCACTTGCTGCCTATTAAAGGTCTGGGCCACCACACGCTCCTCCGCTGTCAGCCTAACAGGGCTTGGTGGGCCCCCTCCAGTGCCCCTGGCATGTGCTGCCATCTGCCCCAGCTTCTTACGGACCAGACGCCGGAGATCATTGATCTTCTTGACGATCCCCTCACGTGTCCGGCCTTCCCCCCCCCCCCCCCCCCCCCCACAGAATTTACCTGGTCGGTAATGTTCTGCAATATCTCCTTCTTCCTGGCCGGGGGGGTGTTGGCACTCTCCAGGCCGTGCAGGAAACGCCCATATTGGGTAAGGGCCCGGGCAATAATTTGTTTCTCCCCCAAAGTAAAATTGGTCGTGCGCTTCCTTTCAGTCATATTCATACAACAACTCTCTCCCAAACAATCACCAAAAATCACTCACAAAAACAAGCAGGAAAAATCAAGCAACAAAACAAACAAACAAAATCTATCAACCAAAAAGTCGCACAACCAGTCACCAAAAGACACTATCAAACACTAGCTCAAACAGTCAACAAATATCACAAAGACAAGTCACAAAGCAACAAACGTGAACACACAACAGAACAAAAGCACCTTGCTGTATAGGAAGGGATACAAAGGGATGTACTTTTGCAAAAGAAGGGCGTTTGTGAATGCCTATTTAAGCTCTCTGTGTAGCTCACTAAGTTGCCCGGGTCCACTTCCAATTTCACTGATTGCGCCGTTCCCGAGTTGTGAGCATGCGCACAGAGGTGCTGACCATGGTCTGCTTCATGTGCGCATGCGCGATCCGGCCGGCCCTTCATTTGCATGGGGTCACGGCTCATTTCAATGTAACACGCCCACGTCCTGCGCAAATACTACGAGGATACGGTGATTGCGCCTCTACATTGCGCTGGTCTAATGTAAAGGAGGTGTGCTACGCCGGTCAAAATATGCGCCAATGTACCTGAATCTTCTAAAAATGTTTATTGTCTGGCCTCCATGCTTCTGCAAGTTACTTTCTGTGCCCAAGGGGCATCCCTAGACCCCTGGTACATGCTCACCACGGGGCTTCACCATTGAGCTGAAATGGAGCACTGCTATTTAGTAATTCAATGAAATCAAAGCTTTTGGCTGCTGACGTACTTCTACTAGATTGCTAGTAAGCAGGTGACATTCACAAGTTCTAAGGGGTGGAAAATTAGGAATCTATATGGTACATCCAGTATTCAGGGGTCCCCCAGGCACACAGAAAATAATCCACTGAATAGGGGACAGGAAGTAAGGAAAATCCCTTAATTCTTCAGAGGGAAGAAGGATCAAGCCCTCTACACACGACCGGGATTCCCGGCGGGTAAAAAGTCCGCCGGGAATCCAGGAGGGAAAACCGAGAACCTGCTTGGTAACTTTCCCCCTGTACACACCAGAGGTTTTCCCTCTGTGTATGCTCCACCGCGGTGTTTCACATAGGGAAACTAACCGCCGGGAATCACGGCAGGAAAAAAAGAGAACATGTTCTCATTTTCCCTGCCAGGAATCCCGGCAGTTATCCTGACGGGAAAACTGCCATGTAGCATACACACAGGCAGTTTTCCCAGCCAAAAGCTGTCACGGCAGTTTTCCAGACAGGAAAACTGGTCGTGTGTACGAGGCATTAGAGACCTGCTCAGGCTTTTATTGCTGTCTGCGTCCCTGCTGGGGACACGTTTAGGAGGAACTCTACCTGAACGGGATACAAAGGTTCCAACTCTTCTCTATCCAAAATCTAGTTTGGCTGAATTTCCAGTACCAATGTGTCTTCTTTTAAAGGCTTGGTATAAGTTTGGTAACTTAATCCTAACTGCTATACTTTAATAGTTTGGCAGTGCTTCCAAATGAACAAACCTCTGTCAACCAATATAGGAACCAGCCAAATTAAACAGGCACAATTGGTCAGACTCACCCGCTATAATGGATGGACGAGAGGGGTGAAATGCTAAACACATAGCTGAACTAGACACTTCTAGAACCACATCAGGGTGGTTAGGGTTGAAGCCGCGGCGGTCCAGATTCCACGTACACACATAGGACTTTTCTGTGCTCCAATCTCCATCTACTAACCTAGCCGTCAAAAGGGAAAAATGAGGCAAAGATTTAACATACAAAACATACATAATAAATATTTTTTAATCCCGATTGACCTTCCATTAACATGTGGAAGTACTGTGGTCACATAGTAGTAAAGTCGTTAAGATAGAAACTTTCCTCATTAGAATACTCAAAGAGATGTGAACAATACCATTTTAAAAAGAGACTGAGTCTTAGGGTTCATTTACAGGTACTCAGTCCCATACAGCATCAAGATCTGTTTTTATTTATTTTTTGTACTAGCGATGAGCTACATGCAGACAGCTGTAAAGTGAATAGATACTGAGGAGCTGTAAGGACTGCCCTGGATTCACAGGCTCTGCATCAGGCCATGCAACCAAGGCTGGGTTCACACTGGTACGACGCCACAGTCATACTACTTTGGATCCGACTTAGCCCTGCCACTTGAAGTCCGACATGCGTCCAACTTTGATCCCCAACAATACCAGGCCATGCGATCTGGTATGGATTTTAAGGGAAACCCCCTACGCAAAAAAAACTGTGTGGGGGTCCCCCCTAAAGTCCAGACCCTTATACGAGCACGTCTAGGAAAGGAGGTGGCGACGAGCGAGCGCAGATAGTTACTTGTGAAGCTGCCAGTGACATCACCAGCGCATGCACTCTAAAGGGATGGCATACTGTGCCGCTACTTCTGATCCCTGTGCCATGATCAGCGGCTCCCACACGCATGAGTGACGTCATCATGGCTTTTCCAAGCAAAGAACCGGAGCCCCCCAACCTAGGAGAAGTCTGGGTGAAGATGGAAGCTCTGCCATCGGTGACCACACCCCACTGGAGGGCTTCTTTTTAACTTTGCCTTACAGGTGTCAAAAAAAAAAAAAAAAAACATGGCGATTTACTACCGCATTAAGTCGACCATACATGGATCGAAATTTGTCTGGTTCAGCAGGGACTGGACGAATTTTGATTCATGTACGGGCAGGCTGATTGTACCCAAAATGATCCACTGATCCACTAAGGGTACAATCAGCCTGTTGGAATTTTTGGCTGTAGCCGCTAACAGTAATCATTGTGCTCTGTCGGCTGGAAAGGCACCCAGTGCACTGCTAGCAGAACACAATAGCACTGCGGGAGGCATTACTCCATTAGCACCGACTGTGTTGATGGGGGAATCAATCTATTTTCTTTCCTTGCACCCGTGGAAAGAAAAAATGTAATTATCTGCCTTAGCGAGTGCGTGCAGTCATGAAGGAGCTTCCTTGGCATAGAGATTTTGGTATAGGTTCGACCAATGGCTTTTACCTTTTTAAAGCTGTTGTAAACAGTATGTCACCTTTTTCTTGTAACATCTAGTGAGGTCCTTCTTTAGTGTTGGCCTCACTGAGAATGAGTAATCAGATGTATTCATGACCACTGAGCATCTCCTCTTGTCTGCTAAAAGGATGGTAATGGTCAGAGCTCTACTTAACAATGTACAGGTCTAACTCTCTGGTTGGTTCAAGTTGAAAGGAGGTGTTCAGGCATGAAATAATCCAGCTACATCATTGTTGCCAACCGTTCATATTTTTACGGACAGTTCGTAAAAACAGGCACTTTTCCCCCCATTCGTAAATGTCTGTGGTTGCGTAAATGTGCCAGTATAAATAGCCAATATCGGTTCGGCTTGGAACTGCACATGGAGATTGGAGGCAGGGGGTGATTGGAGGCAGGGGGCGATGGTGGCTGCGGTGGCACTGCAGAGGGGGATGGAGGAAGGGTGCAATGAAGGCAGTGGGAGATTGGCGGCAGGGGGTGTTAGTGGCAGGGGGTGATTGGAGGCACCGCAGAGAGGGGTGGTGGCACCGCAGAGGGTGGGGGGTGGAGACAGGGGTTGTTGGTGGCACCGTAGAGGAGGATGGAGGCAGGGGGTGATTGGAGGCAGGGGGAGATTGAAGGCAGGGGGTGTTTGCGACACCGCAGAGGGGGATGGTGGCATCGCAGAGGGTGGGGATGGAGACAGGGGTTGTTGGTGGCACCACAGAGGGGGATGGAGGCAGGGGGAGATTGAAGGCACTGCAGAGGGGGGTGAAGGCAGGGGGAGATTGTGGCACCGCAGAGGGGGATGGAGGCAGGGGGTGATGCGACTAAATAATTTGCCCTTATTATATCGAAAATAACAAAAATATGTTTTTTTACCTTAATATCTACCTTAAATCACATTACTATTTGCCTAGCGTACTTGTTTGTAGCATAAATACTGAAATTTGCACCTAAAAATTTAATTTAGTAGCTTTTGTGAAATGCCAGTAAAAACGTGGCTGCGCCAGTAAATTTCGGGTGTCGTGCCAGTAAATTTCAATCTGGTAGGTTGGAAACACTGATCTACATGGAACAACCACACCTGAGGATGGTATTATGTAACTGGAACAGGGTGATTCTACAAGTCTTACATCTATGGTAGTTGGACGGCACCACCTCTGTGGATATAAATGCTGGGATATTTTCCTGAAACTCATAACAAATGGCTTACGGTGTTCCAAAAAATAAAACAAGGTAAGTGTATCCCATTAGGTTTTCCTGTCACTTGGATTTTTTTGAAGGTAAAAAGTCTTTAAAAGAAAGCCAAATGTAATATATAAACTCATGATTCCAATAATATTCAGCGTCATCAGTCATGCCACATGAGGAACTCTCAGTCAGTGGCTGTATACATACAGAATTCTGGTTCCACCAACCATTAACCTACCTTCCATAAGAACAGCCAATAACTGATCCAGTTGAGTTCCATGAGACGCTAGTAACTTCAAGATGTTTAGCTGCAGCCTCCAAATACTGCAAGCTGTGCAAGCAGGACACCTAAATATAAATGAGAGCAGAATGAAACTTCCGAGACCATAGCTGGAACAGTCAGGCAGACACAAACACAAAATAAAACAAAAGTATAACTAAAAGCAAAAGTTTTTTTTATTCATTTTGGCTAGAGTAAGGGAGGGTCATAACCCCTGCTATTGTCAAGTTGTTGTTTTTTTGGCCATCTGTGTCCCATTGTGTTCCCTTCACTTCCTGTCCCATAGCCAAAACAGGAAGTGAGGGGAAATTCCTCTAAAGTGAAGGAATCCCTGGTTGTTACCAGAACCATTAGGAACTATTGTTCCCATTGGAAGAGGTCTCCTCTATTACTATTCTGAGGCTACGTTCAGTGATAATGGTAAACAGGGCAAAGAGAAAGGGGGACTCTCCCTAACAGGGCCACAGGCAGTAGTAAAAATCTGACAGGTGTTCCAATACCTCTCCACTCTTTGTCTTTAGTTCTACTTTAATTCCACAACTAGATTTATTTAATAATTGTTAAAAATGCTCTGTGTGAGACAGATGCAGAACAAGAAAACACAGTACAAACAAAACGCAACATCCCCAATCTATAACTGGCCTTAAAGCAGAGTTCCGCCTAAAAAAAAATGTATGTATTAAAAGCCAGCAGCTACAAATACAGCAGCTGCTGACTTTTAAAAAAATGGACACTTACCTGTCCAGGGTGCCCGCGATGTCGGCAGCCAAAGCCGATCGCTTGGCTTTCGGCTGACCCCGCCGCCATCCTCGGTGAGGGAATCAGAAAGTGAAGCCTTGCGGCTTTACTTCCCTGCTGCGCATGCGTGAGTCGCGCTGCACGTCCTTACTGGTCCATGCTGTCTTCTGGGACATGTGCGTTTCCCAGAAGACAGTGGGGGGCAGTGTAGGAGCCAGACATGACGCAGGTCACCACGATCACCGCAGTGATCTATGCCAGGAAGTAGGCGCAAATAACTTTATTACACAAGTATCTGCTCCCTCCTCCCCCCTGAAAGGTGCCAAATGTGACACCGGAGCGGGTGAGGATTCCAAAAAGTGGAAGTTCCATTTTTTGATGGAACATATGGAAGGGCGATGCATGTCAAACAACAACAAAACAAAGAAAAAAAAAATCAGTTTGTTGCAGGGGGGCTGGTAAGATAAGCTGGGAATTGTATTTGTTAACATGTATCACCCTTCCATATGCTCCTTACTGCTAAGGCCAGGTATAGGTCGGGACAGTTGCCGTTTGTTTGTACTATTGATTATGTGGTGAGGGGATGCACTGGATGCCTTCCCTGCCATTGTGCCATTTGCTGAGTGTCCAGTGCAGCCCTGTGCATTTAAAGCGGAGCTTCACCCTAAAATAATCTAACCTTAGCTAGATCTCTCCAGCATACTGCTAACATCTGCAGTATGCGTTTTTTTTTTTTCCAGTACTTATCTTTATACGAGCTCTTGTTATCCGGCTCTGCGCGGGGGGTTAACTTCCGGATATAGGCATTGCTAAACGAAGAGGAGTTGATTGACGGGCTGCTAAAGCGCGTCACGCCTTCTGGAAATACCCGAAGTGACACTCGGATGTTTACGGCGCCTGCGCAGTCAGCTCTACACGGCAGGCGCAGGCGCCGTAAACGCCCGAGTGTCACTTCGGGTATTTCCGGAAGGCGTGACGCGCTTTAGCAGCCGTCAATCAACTCCTCTTCGCTTAGAAACGCCTACTCCCCGCACGATTGCCCGCTCGGAGCCGGATAACAAGGCCTCGTATAAAGATAAGTACGTCAGAAAGTGGATTTAAGGGTGAACCTCCACTTTAATTAAGGAAGAGTGGGCTGCCTTCCAGGGCATACCTGCTCTCAATATATCCATTATTATATATGTGCTCCTACTATGGAGGGTCTCAAAATGTATAGAGTTACGACTGCAGATAATACTGGGGTATCTATTCACAGCCTCTGCAGCTTACACATGTATTTGCAAATGTGTGCAAACTAAACCCCTGTTTTAACATGAACTTTTAGACACGACAATTCAGTTTGTTGCAGGCTGGCTTGTAAGTTGAGCTGAGAATTTTCTTTATTTTGTTGGATAAGAATACACACCCTTCCACCGTCACCTTTAAAAAGATGCTAATATGCTAGATCTAAGCATCCTAAAAAAATAATTTGTCACTATGCCATTAGGGCAGACTGTTAATAACCAAACCACCAGCTCATAGTCACCTTTCCTGCGTTTCCCCACTGCCCAATTGTTCTATTTTTGCCTCCACTAAGGGTGCATTCACACCTGGGAATTCACCCACTATCCGATTAGATGCAAGAACCCCAGCGGGTGGTCATATGCTTAGCTGCAGGTTCTCTTTTTTTTCCCCATCGGAAAGTCCGTTCATCTGTAGGGAACTCCGACGGAGAAAAAAACATGCATGCTCAGAATCAAGTCGATGCATGCTCGTAGGCATTAAACTTAATTTTTCGAGGCTCGTTGTAGTGTTGTACGTCACCGCGTTTTTTGCGGTCGGAAATTTGGCTTGACATAGTGTATTTAAGACTGAACGGAATTTCATCAGAGTTTATCCCGACGGAAAATCCGATCGTGTGTACAAGGCATTACATGCGAGTTGGAATACCTTCTTTTAATCTTTTGGAAAACAGTTTTTTAAACTCTACTGCGCAATGAGGCTTTTTCTATTATATCTATTCACATGAGAATTATTTACCATATCCAACCACCGGTCCAAAGGATACCTACAGGGGTCACATTTGCCAACTTTCAGGGGGGGAGGGGTGCAGATATAAAACAGGTATTTTCACCCACTTCCGGGAATGTCTCCCACGGGACTCACTCCACTTCAGCCCCCCCGCTGCCTTCTGGGAAACACACTGGTCCCAGAAGACAGCGGGGACCACTGAGAAAGTGCTGCGCTACTCGCGCAGTAGGGAACAGGGCAGTGAAGCTGCAAGTCTTCACTTCCTGATTTCCCTCACAGAGGATGGGGGCGGGGGCAGCAGAGAGAAGAACGATTGCTCGTCTTCTGCTGCCGACATCGCAAACGCGCTGGACAGGTAAGTATCCATTTATTAAAAGCCAGCAGCTGCAGTATTTGTAGCTGCTGGCTTTTAATACTTTTTTTTTTAGCGGGACCTCCGCTTTTACACATTTCACCAAAAATTACCTGATCAAATTTGTTGAGGAGGCTTTATTAATTTTCTTCTCTTTTTTGTTAAATTACAGGTAGGGTGTAGGTTGGTATTGTTGAGGTTTATTGCTCTCAAAGCAAAAGACAAGAATGAAGTCACCAATGTTTGCCATCTGCCAGTGGTGCATTTACAACTATTTATTTACTAGTTTGTCTGGAGTTCCGCTTTAGGAACTAATATTGCCCACACAAAGAAAAGTGTCTTATTAAAGCGGAGCTCCACCCAGGATAACAACATTTTACAATGTTGTTTAAAAAAAAAAAAAAAAAAAAAAAACTGAAAAAAAAAAAAAAAAAATACTCACCCGAAATAGCTGTTGCTATGCGGAAGTCCGTAATCTGCCTCTTCCTGAACCGCGGTGTGTTTTCTTCTTGTTCTTCTCCTTGTGAATGGGGCGCGCTGCTTCCTGGGAACTGTGTGTGTTCTCAGAGAGCAGCGCGCCCATTCACAAGCCAGCGTGAGACTCACGCAGGCGCAGTAGGAAACGGGCAGTGAAGCCGTACGGCTACACTGCCTGTTTCCCATAGTGTGAATGGCGGCGCGGGACCCGGAGCGATCGTGGGACCGGCATCGGGGGGGGGGCCGTCAGCGCGGGCGCCTAGGACAGGTAAGTGTCCTTATTTAAAGTCAGCAGCTACACTGTTAGTAGCTGCTGACTTTAAAAAAAAAAATTCCCGCGGCTGGAGCTCCGCTTTAAGAGCTTGGAGTGGGCAGTTTGCAGTATTGGCTGCAGAATTCAAATGCACTGCAGATAGGATCTGTTCCAGAATTACGATTTATCTTACCTGTGAGTTTGGCTCTTCCCAGGTCACTTCATAGCCATCAAATGCGTGGCTTCTCCAGTTTTTCTTTAGTTCTCTGATCATATCTTCTTCCACACGTTTGAGAAATACTCCCACATCTGGGTAATCTAGAAGTGGCCCAAGGTCTATATCCAATGCTCTCTGGTCATGTTTCCATTCAGTCTGAGTTCCAGCCTCAGAGACTGTGCCCACTTGTACGGATAACTCTTCAGTGGCAATGGGCCGTGTCTGACAGCTTTTCTATAAAATAGAAGGAGGCATGCTTTAATGAAGTCACAAAATGATGATGTAAAAGAGAAAAACCCTGCCTCTACCAAGATGGCTGCCTCCACATAGGGGCAACAGGTGTTGATTTACTAGAGGCTGTTTACATTGCAAGAGAAGGGAAAAAGCCTAGAGTGTTGTGAATTAGGTGGAATTCTGTGTACTTCCATTATCCAGTCATGAGCAAGCATAAATAATGGGAATTCCTTGTACATTTTCACCACATTTGCGAAATTAAAACAGAACTTTACCCATAACAGTTTGATAATAATTATTGTTTTTTACCAAATGAACATACATTCCACAATAATGATTATGCTACTAAAATTAGTGTGTGCCTCCAGCACTGCTCCTGTTTCGTCTTGCTGGAGGCCACCATTGTGTTGAAACCTAGAGAAGTCACTTTACGGCGTGGAGTATTTTTCGAAGGCGCAGACCGGCGTAGGTGGAAGTGGGCGTGATCCCATGTAAATGATGGTCCGAGCATTATGTTGTGTTTTACGCCTGGCGTATCACGAACTGCGCATGCACCGTGACGTGGACGCATGAAACTGCACCCTTATGCGCATGCTCACATCTAGGCTGGCACAACTGCCTAAGCTACGCCGGATAACCATGTACGCCGTGAACTTAACATACGCCCAATACGCCGGCCTGTGTTCTGTGGGGCAGACCTTTGCATGTCTGTTGCCGGGTTGCGCCTCATCTATGGGGAATAACTTTACGCCGGACGTACAATTTACATGCACCTCGGGCAGAATGCGTCGGGCGCACATACGTTTGTGAATCGCCATTTTTCCCTCATTTGCATGTTTGAATGCCTAATCAATGGGAGCAGCAACATGCGTCCAGACAAAAGGTACGCCCACGCTACACCGGGGTAAGTAAGCTACATCGGCATAGGGAGGCCAGTTCTTAGGCGTATGTTGGTTTGTGGGTCCGACGCACAGATACGTCGGTGCAAATTTGCACTTACGGGCGCACATTTGCACTTACGACGGCGTAAGAGCTTTGTGAATCTGGGTCTATGTCACTTTCTTCAATTAAATGTTTACATTTCCAGCTTTGATTGTATGTCTTGGCTCAGCTAGAGGAGAAAGCTGACAGAAGCTTTACAGTGCTAAAGCTTACAGGATGTGGATGAGAAAGAAAGGAGAAATAGGGTGATAAGATAAGACATTATCATTGCAAGTTTAGATTTTTGGGTCTCCCTGGCAGCAGAGTTTATCTGGTCACTGCTCCTGCATTTCTATTCCCACTCCCTAATCTGTGGTTCCCCAGCATAGTCTGTGTCATTCCTGTTGCTTTCGTCCCCCTTCACCAACAGTAAATCTTAAAGCTGTCAGCTGATCAGCCTATAGTGGCACAGTACTGAGAATAGAGAGCAACTGAGCATGGGCAGAGCAGGGAGTGACGATGTATTATTGGATCTTAAACAGTATAGACCAGGGGTCCTCAAACTTTTTAAACAGGGGGCCAGTTCACTGTCCCTCAGACCGTTAGAGGGCCGGGTCCTTCACTGAAAGTCCCCCAACCCATGCCCATCACTGCAGCCTCACTTTCAATGCCTCCTTACTATGCCCTCATTACAGCCCCCCTCACCATCATTACAAGCCCCTTTCACCATTGCAGCCCCCCACCATCATTACAAGCCCCCCTCACCATTGCAGCCCCCCCTTACCATTATCACAAGCCCCCTCACCATTGCAGCACCCCACCATCATTACAAGCCCCCCTCACCATTGCAACCCCTCCTCACCATTATCACAAGCCCCCTCACCATTGCAGCACCCCACCATCATTACAAGCTCCCCACACTATTGCAGCCTCCACCATTAGAAGCCCCCCCACCATCATTACAAGCCCCCCTCACTATTATCACAAGCCCCCTCACCATTGCAGCTCCCCCACCATCATTACAAAACCCCCCCACCATCATTACAAGCCCATTGCAGCCTTACTGTGCCAAACGACGTCTGACCTGTCTGTGTGTGTATCAGGATCTCTTGCTCCTGCTGTGTCAGAAGATCATTGAAAAGTTTGGGCGCGCTGTGAAAAGTCACTGTGTCGGAAGCTCATTGAAAAGTTCAGGCGCGCTGTGTGATAGTAGTCCCGCCCTCCTCCAGGACTAGCTCATATGATAGACGGAACACTGCGTCTATCACACGAGCCAGTATAAGAGGAGGGCGGGACTATTATCACACAGCGCGCCTGAACTTTTCAATGAGCTTCTGACACAGTGACTTTTCACAGCGCGCCCAAACTTTTCAATGATCTTCTGACACAGCAGTCTACCGGCCCTGCATGCAGTGGGCCGGATAAAGGTGCTCGGCGGGCCGTAGTTTGAGGACCCCTGGTATAGACACTTATTTTTAATGTTTTAAATAACAATCTGTAAAAAGGACCAGCCTGAATTGATCTAGCAGGACTTAATTTTCTGACTAACGTTTCACTTTAAGAGAAAATACTTCTGCAAAGTCAACATCTTATTTACATTTAGTAAATCCACCCCAGCTGCAGTGCACATAGATGCAAAGACAGACAGAGAGCACAAATGTGCACAAAAATGAAGACTACGGATGAGCTCAGGTGTGTTCACTGCTCCACGTGCCTGCACCTGCCAGGAAGCTGACACTCTGTAGCGCTAATCACGGGCAGTGAGACATTTCCTGATCTGCAGCTGCACAGATAGGGAAATGTCTCACTGTCTATGATTAGCGCTGCGGAGTGTCAGCTTCCTGGCAAGCATGGGCACGTGGAGCTGTAAACAGGCCAGATGAAGACAGAGGACAGCGGGGCTTTGAAAGATCCATCTCCACACAGTGAGCAGAGACGGACCTATCATCCACCTGCTCAGAGGGGATCGGCGGATCAATCGCTGCTGAGCAAAGAGGAGTGCGTACATGAACAAGCCCATGTGAAAGAGCCCTTACTAAACTCAGGAGCCTTTATTTACTATATCTGGTCTCCCACAGTATACTGAACATGGAAATGCAGTAGTTTTAATAAATATAA
This sequence comes from Rana kukunoris, assembly GCA_029574335.1. Taxonomy (NCBI): domain Eukaryota; kingdom Metazoa; phylum Chordata; class Amphibia; order Anura; family Ranidae; genus Rana; species Rana kukunoris. The sequence goes on from JAJQKJ010002292.1 coordinate 51,049, forward strand.
ACTGCTACCTTTTCTCATCAGCAGTATATAGCAGTCTTGTGACTTATCAGTGTCTGGTAAAGCTTGTAGGAGGAATTTTCATCCTCCTCCGATTCCTATGAGGCTGCATGACCCCTGACCCTCTGTCCCTCAGTGCTTGTTGGCCCTGTCCTGATCACATGCTCCCTCCCTCCCAAAAAAAAAACTCTAGCAACACACATTAAACTGAGCATGTGCATCTTGTCCCCAAGGCTCTGTTCTATCAGAGGGAAGGATTGGGGACTGTGGAAAAAGGGGAGAATCAGAATCAAACAGACTTTCCCCCCCAATGCAGAGGATTAACCCCTTCGGTTCCACAGTGAGTATAACAAGCCTTTACTGCATATAAAGAATGATTTTACTGTTGTGGGTTTATTAACACTTTAAGGGCTCATGCAAACTTCACCTCAAAAGAGCTCAAAGAATAAACTTCTACAGGCTTTTGAGCTCTTATTTTTTTCTGCATGGAAACTCCCCTCCATGTTAGCCAATGTGTCCATGCACACTATTGCTTTTTCTGGCATATGTTCCTACAAGCAGAAAATAAAACCCCACAAACTCACATTTTAGTCAGTGTCCCAAAGAGCTCAAAAACCGGCTAAATTGTTTGGTGCAGCTTTTTGTTTATACAGTGGTTAGAAAAATAATATGAGAGTGTTTGTGAAAATAAAAAACACTTCTGCTCAAGAAATTTTGAAAGAGCTCAATAAAAACTTGAGAGCACAAAAAAGAACAAGCTTCAAGCTTTTATAGGCAGAAATAAAAGCTCAAACATGCCCCGGTCGCAGATGATTGTTCTGTACAGGTGACAGCATCCTGGCGGAACACGCGTTGGTTTGAATTCTACGGCAATCACACCTAAGCTCATTACTAACCCCTGGACTTGCTCACTTTTTTTTTCCTCCAACGAGCTGAGGGCTGAGGGCTGAGTCATTTCTGCCCCACAGCCCGCCTCTTTGTTTACAAAGAGGAATGACCCTCCCCACAGCTATAGGTTTAGCTCAGTGGTTCTCAACCTCTCTAGTGCTGTGACCCCTTGATAACATTTCCCAAGTTGTAGGGACCCCTAACAGTAAAAATTTTCATAGCGTGGGTTGTCAACACCTAAGGCAAAACAATTCATTTGCGCCCCTAACCCTTATATTTGTGAAGTATTAAAAGCCCTTATGGTTAGGGCTGTGCAAATTAACTTTTAATTGATTGATTAATCTTTAATCTTTTTGATCGATTAAAATTCTTTTGATTGGTACTCATCTCTCCGCCGGCTTCTGGGCCTTCACGGAGTTCCGTAGGAGATCCAGTAATGTCACGGACACCGGCTGGGCTTGCCGTGTCCATCTGAAGGGCTCCTTTGCTGTGCCTTCATATCTGCATGCCGGCGGGGCCTTACTATCTGCCTCACTCAAGGGCTGTTACACTTCCCTCTATCACTTCCCTCTATCAACCTGGGATTCTACAGCCATCCACTGGGAGTTATGATAGTTTCCTTCATGGGACATTTACATGCCAACGGACTGATGTTGACCCCTCCTCATCTGGATTCAGCAGTGGTATCGTTGTACACATTTTTATACCAGTATCATACTTAGCTACATGTTTTTATGACTGCTTTTGCTACCGTTTGGTATTATTCGCACCATTTTTACAGTTTATGCAGCTACATCGATTTTATCTTCAGTGCAATATTTATTTTGTTACCTACTTGAAGACTATAAAAATGTTAATACTATTCCCATCGAGTGCTGCCTTTGTGTGTTTTTTGTATCCTGCTATCCATTTTTCCGGTTGTTGGTAGCTGCAATGGGAATTTGTATGTACGTTGTAATTAATCGAAATTAGTCGATTAATCGATTAAAAAAAAAAAGACGATTAATCGAACATAAAAATTTTGATCAGTAACAGCCCAACTTATGGTACATCTTAGGATGTACCACTCTATTTGTTCTCCTCTCTTTCCCTTTTAACTCTATATCCTAATTTCTTCTCCCCCCCATACCTCAATCTAGCCATCTTTCTTGCTCTCTCTCATTTTTTCTCTCCCTTTTTATTTGTTGTTCCCTCCACTTTTCCTTTCCACGTATTCTCTATTTTTATTCCTTCCCTTACTCATTGGGGGTGGGAGAGTTGGGATGAGTGGTAGTGCTGGTGGGAGAGTTGGGATGAGTGGCAGTGCTGGTGGGAGAGTTGGGATGAGTGGCAGTGCTGGTTGGGATGAGTGGCAGTGCTGGTGGGAGAGTTGGGATGAGTGGCAGCGCTGGTGGGAGAGTTGGGATGAGTGGCAGTGCTGGTGGGAGAGTTGGGATGAGTGGCAGTGCTGGTGGGAGAGTTGGGATGAGTGGCAGTGCTGGTTGAGATGAGTGGCAGTGCTGGTGGGAGAGTTGGGATAAGTGGCAGCGCTGGTGGGAGGGTTGGGATGAGTGGCAGTGGGGGTGGGAGAGTTGGGATGAGTGGCAGTGCTGGTGGGAGGGTTGGGATGAGTGACAGTGGGGGTGGGAGAGTTGGGATGAGTGACAGTGGGGGTGGGAGAGTTGGGATGAGTGACAGTGGGGGTGGTAGAGTTGGGATGAGTGACAGTGGGGGTGGGAGAGTTGGGATGATTGACAGTGGGGGTGGGAGAGTTGGGATGAGTGACAGTGGGAGTGTTGGGATGAGTGACAGTGGGGGTGGGAGTGTTGGGATGAGTGACAGCGGGGGTGGGAGTGTTGGGATGAGTGGCAGCGCTGGTGGGAGAGTTAAGATGAGTGGCAGCGCTGGTGGGAGAGTTAAGATGAGTGGCAGTGCTGGTGGGAGAGTTGGGATGAGTGGCAGAGCGGGTGGGAGGGTTGGGATGAGTGGCAGTGGGGGTGGGAGAGTTGGGATGAGTGGCAGTGCTGGTGGGAGGGTTGGGATGAGTGACAGTGGGGGTGGGAGAGTTGGGATGAGTGACAGTGGGGGTGGGAGAGTTGGGATGAGTGACAGTGGGGGTGGGAGAGTTGGGATGAGTGACAGTGGGGGTGGGAGAGTTGGGATGAGTGACAGTGGGGGTGGGAGAGTTGGGATGATTGACAGTGGGGGTGGGAGAGTTGGGATGAGTGACAGTGGGGGTGGGAGTGTTGGGATGAGTGACAGTGGGGGTGGGAGTGTTGGGATGAGTGACAGGGGGGGTGGGAGTGTTGGGATGAGTGGCAGCGCTGGTGGGAGAGTTAAGATGAGTGGCAGCGCTGGTGGGAGAGTTAAGATGAGTGGCAGTGCTGGTGGGAGAGTTGAGATGAGTGGCAGTGCTGGTGGGAGAGTTGAGATGAGTGGCAGCGCTGGTGGGAGGGTTGGGATGAGTGGCAGTGGGGGTGGGAGAGTTGAGATGTGTGGCAGCGCTGGTGGGAGGGTTGGGATGAGTGGCAGTGGGGGTGGGAGAGTTGGGATGAGTGGCAGTGCTGGTGGGAGGGTTGGGATGAGTGACAGTGGGGGTGGGAGAGTTGGGATGAGTGACAGTGGGGGTGGGAGAGTTGGGATGAGTGACAGTGGGGGTGGGAGAGTTGGGATGAGTGACAGTGGGGGTGGGAGAGTTGGGATGAGTGACAGTGGGGGTGGGAGAGTTGGGATGAATGACAGTGGGGGTGGGAGAGTTGGGATAATTGACAGTGGTGGTGGGAGAGTTGGGATGAGTGACAGAGGTGGTGGGAGTGTTGGGATGAGTGACAGGGGGGGTGGGAGTGTTGGGATGAGTGACAGTGGGGGTGGGAGTGTTGGGATGAGTGGCAGCGCTGGTGGGAGAGTTAAGATGAGTGGCAGCGCTGGTGGGAGAGTTAAGATGAGTGGCAGCGCTGGTGGGAGAGTTAAGATGAGTGGCAGCGCTGGTGGGAGAGTTAAGATGAGTGGCAGCGCTGGTGGGAGAGTTAAGATGAGTGGCAGCGCTGGTGGGAGAGTTAAGATGAGTGGCAGCGCTGGTGGGAGAGTTAAGATGAGTGGCAGCGCTGGTGGGAGAGTTAAGATGAGCGGCAGTGCTGGTGGGAGAGTTGGGATGAGCAGCAGTGCTGGTGGGAGAGTTGGGATGAGTGGCAGTCAACATAGGTGATCTTGATCAAGGTCATTTGCTGATCTGACAACTGTAGTGGAGACTTTTAATGGGAACTATAATCACAGGTAGTGTTACTGTGTCTCCCACTTCACATTCCTCACCAGTCAGCTGACCTAGAGTCTCTGCCCCCCCCCCCCCCCCCAGCCATGTTGTGAACTGAATGGGCGGCTGCAAAGAGGCAGAGTAGGCACCTGTGGGCTCCAGGGACAGCCCTGCTGGGTGGCTGCAAAATAGATGCAGGCTTCAGGAACAGCCCAGGATTTGGTGACCTCTGGCAAATCATTATTTGTCCCGACCCCCAGGTTGAGAACCACTGGTTTAGCTAGAGATGAGTTCGGAGGATGCCCAAGCTCATCTCTACCCGAAATTAAGGGTGAGCTCAGGATTGTTTGCAACTCCACGTGCACGCCAGGAAGCTAACACTCCGCAGCGCTAATCACAGGCAGCGAGACATTTCCTGATCTGTGCAGCTTCAGATCCCGGGAAATGTCCCACTGCCTGTGATTAGCACTGTCGAGTGTCAACTTCCTGGCAGGCGCAGGCACGTGGAGTTGCAAACATGTCTGATCTCATCCTTACACAGGATCACAGCCAGCACAAGTCCAATGACAGGCGCTATGGCTGTGCACATATGTAGCAAGATCCCAGGCCTCCTTTAGTCTAATGAGAACCTCCAGAGCCAAGAAAAGCTGACATCCTTCTGTATAGAGTGGGTTGCAAGGCGTGGTGGGTGTAATAAAAGGTAGATTCATGGGCGCCAGACACTTCTTGAATGCAAAGACATTTATTTTCTCTTAAACAGAAGAGCGGGAGAGAGGGTTTAGGGCAAGGACACACTTAGGAAGTTGCAATGTCAATTACCAGACGCCGAGACTTTTACAGGACAGTCATGCAGGGAAAGGCATCCAGCAAGACACCACATCTGCATGTGTAGGAGCGCTGTCTCCTATGGCAACAGTGTCAGAACAGTTCCTAACACAGATTGTAACAAACTCCTTTACTTTTAAACAGTCACTTCTTGTAGACTCTCAGCCCACTGAGCTCCCAGTCTCTCTCACTAGACTTGCTGATTCACTGCCACTGAATCCCTTGAGCTCTGCCAATCTTTTTACGTTGGTATCTTCCTGAAGCGTCACCCCCGCTTTCTCTGCAGGGTCCCTGGTTTGGCACTCCAGATACTCCTCAAACGTCACCCTACTGGCCTGCTCGGTCCCTGGCTTGGCACACCTCCACATCTCCTCTGCAAGTTTCACCTGTGCTGGCTGGGTCCCTGACTTGGCACCTGCTGAAGTTTCCCCAATTCTTCACCGTCCCCTCCGGGGCTTGCTTCAACTACTCACTGTGGTCCCTGGTAATATTGTGGAAGGTCCCTTAGTGGAGACAGCTTCCCCTCTACCTCCGACCACTGCAGGTTCTCTGGCCGACAGAACCGTCACTTTTGGTTGGACTACAAGCCACAATCACAACCCTGTACTGCTGTCTTGCTTCTGGATAGGCCCTCACGCAGCCAGATGTGCCCAGGATAGGCCCAAACTCTGCACCTAGCAGCCTGGGGCAACATGACACACACGTCTACCAAGACAGCCGTCCAGGTGGCACAGAACCCCAATTACCTGGCTCCACCCAACTATATAGGTTCTCCCAGCAGGCCATGGGATTCAAGAAAACCCCTGCCCATTGGCTAAGATACCCTACCTATTCCTAATCTGTCCTTGCAATGCCCATGTCTTATCTAATGTCACCAGGCCATCTAGTGAGAGAAGTGCAGCAAATCCAGACTTAGGGTGAACTCAATTGACCTCCTATCAATTGGCCAAGGCAATGATACCTGGCATGTAAATTTAGGAGGAACCCTGCCTAAACATAAGGGGGGCTACACATATATTACACACATAAAACGCCCTACAGAGAAGTGCGCACTGCCTGGAATGCAGATAGAGTGCGAGGGAAGGGTGAAGGGGGTGCATGCTATTGAATTGTTTATTTATTTGATATATACTGGAGGAATCAGTCCTAGGAGGGGGACAGCACAAGCCCCAGGGGGGTCAGGGGAAGAGCTGTGGAACTATAGAAACCTGGTGGCCATCCAGTGAAGTGAAATGCACCTACAGATGAAATAGACTGATATTTTCTTATGGCTGGAGTGTGCTTTGAATGGAATTGGAGTCAGCCATATCAGTATTTTGTATTGCTATCGTAACAGGTCTGGGTGCTGCAGGCCATGATTTCTAGCCCTGCCTGTGTGTGAGGAGCGATGGGCACTCACAGACTCGCAGTGGCTCTCCTGGGATTTCCTCCATACTGACTCCACAGCCGCCCCATCCACCGTCTCATCTACAAACTGCATGGTCCAGGAACACAGCTGAACCCCGTGCAGGCCCGCATCCACCGTTCCCACGGCAACCAGAAGCTCTCCTAGTCGGCGCTCAGCGTGACGTCACCGATGCGACTCGTCAGTCATTGTTTTTTTTCAGCTGCTAGTTCTACTTTTATTTCTCTTTCCAGTCGGTAAAAACTCATCCCTAACGCCGAGAGGAATAGTGTGATACAAATGTAAAGCTAGTTTGATCCTCCGCCAAGTCGGTAGGACAGAGGCGTAGAATGTCACCTCTGTGACGGCCCTGCAGCCATCTTTAAAAAGGGAAGCAGCCCTAGTTTTCCGAAATAGGTGAATATTTTGGACCTCTAAATAGCGCTAGGGTTCAAATGCGGAATCTATTTGCAATTGGCTTACGAAAATCTTTAAAAAAAAAACACAATTGCAACTTCAGACGCTCTGTGAGGATTACCAGCAACAAACATGGCGCCCCAAAGAGAGTGATGAGTTTGATCATGTGACCTTGAAGAGTCCATGAGCTGAGAGTGGGATTTCTTTTGTTTGTGGATCCAGCTCTAGTTATGTTTCTTTCAGCTTTCGGAGTAGAAAATAGTCACCAATTGAACGATATTGATCAACACTATCTAGTTTTTGCTATTGATGCAATCAGTGGAAATGTGAATGTTAGCCAATTATATTGTTTATTTTTGCAATCTGAAGGTAGCTGAACATGATGCATACAAATGCATACCTCCCAATGTTTTGAGATGGAGAATGAGGGACACCTATTTGCAAAAGTATGTAGGTATAGGACTAACCCCCTGCTACACCCTCTTAACCACTTAAGCCTCGGACCAATGTGCTGCTAAATGCCCAAAGGCGTTTTTACAATTCGGCACTGCGTCGCTTTAACAGACAATTGCGCCGGTCGTGCGACGTGGCTCTCAAACAAAATTGGCGTCCTTTTTTCCCCACAAATAGAGCTTTCTTTTGGTGGTATTTGATCACCTCTGCTTTTTTTATTTGTTGCGCTATAAACAAAAATAGAGCGACAATTTTAAAAAAATTCAATATTTTTTACTTTTAGCTATAATAAATATCCCCCAAAAACATATATAAAACATTTTTTTTTCCTCAGTTTAGGCCGATACGTATTTTTCTACCCATTTTTGGTAAAAAAAAATCGCAATAAGCATTTATCGATTGGTTTGCGCAAAATTTATAGCGTTTACTAAATAGGGGATAGTTTTTGTTTACTACTAATGGCGCCGATCAGCAATATTTTTTGTGACTGCGACATTATGGCGGACACTTCGGACAATTTTGACACATTTTTGGGACCATTGTCATTTTCACAGCAAAAAATGCATTTAAATTGCATTGTTTATTGTGAAAATTACAGTTGCAGTTTGGGAGTTAACCACAGGGGGCGCTGTAGGATTTAGGGTTCACCTAGTTTGTGTTTACAACTGTAGGGAGGTGTGGCTGTAGGTCTGACGTCATCGATCAAGTCTCCCTATAAAAGGGATCACTCGATCGATGCAGCCGCCACAGTGAAGCACGGGGAAGCCATGTTTACATACGGCTCTCCCCGTTCTTCAGCTTCGGGGAGCGATCGCGACCGGGCAGCTAGAAACGAATAGCCGCGCCCTCGTCCCGGATCGCTACCTGTGGGTTTCCGACTGCCGCATGTAGCGGGGGGGTCCTGATCGGACCCCCGACCCACGCAAAGGCAGGGACATATATATACGCTCATCTGCCTTAACGTGCCCTTCTGTGGACGTATATCTACATGCGGCGGTCAGGAAGGAGATTTATACAAAAAAATGATTAAGTAAACCCACAAGTGATTTTTTTTACCACTACTATGCCTTTATATTGCCTTTTGGAATTTTATAGATGCAGCAATTTAGAAAATGGATGAAAGGTTTAGCACTGTGATAGATAAGTAGCACATTTAATAGAAAACTATATAGGTTAGACTAAAATGAGGAGGACACAGGGACATTGCTCGAAATGAGGGCCAGTCCCTCGAAATCAGGGGCAGTCCCTAGAAATCAGGGACAGTTGGGAGCTATGTACAAACAGATAAAGGCAGCCCACCATCAGGGTTAGGTACATATTCACCATGTATGACAAGCTCTAAATCCATGGATCCAGTCAATAAAATATAAATGCACAGTAACTCAATTTAAAAAAAAAAAAATGTATTCAACATAGTGAGCTATCCACAACAGTAATCTGGCAGAGAATTAACACGTGCCAGAATGTCTGATCATATGATTTTCAGGCTGCCTGCTGCTGCTCTTTCCCTGGGCCTGTATGTCATCACTACAGATAAGCTCAGGCATCCTTGGGACCCATCTCTAACCCAAACACCTGCTTTTTTGTACTCCAATGAGATCATGAGCTGTGGGGTGGGGAATGACCCATCTCAATACTTACCAAATTACAAAAAAGCAGGTGTTTAGGTTATGCATTATTCACCTGGGGCATATGTATCTGTAGCCCATGTGAAAGCAGTGCTTACCTGCACAGGGATACACAGGTGTGCAGGCAGTTCCATTGCTGTCAATAGGGATGCAATGGCTGTAAAGACACAGCCACTACTCCCAATGTCCCCCACTGCCTCAAACCTACCCAGGGTGCCTTAGAAATGAGTTCCGAGGACGCCCAAGCTCATCCCTAGTTACCACTATATCTGCTGTTTGTAGGAAAACATAGAAGTGTTAAGTTACTAAATGATGGACTGAAGGGGGGATAGCCTATGTAAAGGAAAGCCAGTGAGGGGGAAGTTGCACTAGTCGAGGCAAGAGATAACCAGGGAGTGGATTAGGAGCTTTGTCTTTTCATTGGTTAGAAGGGAGCGTATTTTGGAGATGTTGCGGATGTTGAGGCGGCAAGATTTAGACAGTGATTGGATGTGGGGCCCAAAGGAGAGTTCAAAGTCTAGGATAACACCCTGGCATATTGGGACTTTTTATGCCCCAAATAAATAAAAGTAATAGAAATAGAGTTCCTGGTTTGCATATATTGCAATACATGTTTAAGTTGCCCAGTTGTGTCAAAGTAATCCCGAAGTAAAAAAAAGTCCAAATACCTACTTGCTTATAGCATACCTAAAGGGTAAGTTCACCTTTACAGAAAAATCTCTAAGATGAACTTACACAGGACCCCCTCCTCACCCCCTGTCCTGCTGACCGGGAGCTTGGCGATCACCTGTTCTGACACATGGTATAGCCGCCTTTACCGATCCAGGGCTTAGAAATACCCTCAGCTTAACCTCCAAAACATTCCTCGTCAGGAGCATTCTAACCAATCAGAACCCACGTAGCCCGTCATGTCAATGTGGGCGAAGAGGAAAGAAAGCCGCAGGGATTTCAAATTCCCTGACTGGTAAAGAGGCGATGCGATGTGTCAGAACGGATGATTGTCGCTCTCCAGGTTAGCAGGGCCAGGTGCGATGGAGACAGGGTCCAGTGTAAGTTCACCTTACAGATTTTCTGTAATGGTGAACTTACACTTTAAATACACTATGCAATAGCAATGGAGAGATATCTGTGCGCAGCTATTTGCATTTGAGAACAAAAAGCAGATTGAAAAGGAATGCGGCGTCCACATCTAACAACTTGTATTCTGCAGAATATTAGATTTCTGTTCTTGGGTATAGATATATTTTAAGCTACCATACCCTTGGTTATCTGATAGTGACTGAAAGTTTAATTCCATTTTTACAAATCAATCAAAGTGATAAAATGGTGGTTTCAAGCAAGGAGATGTGATCTAAATTGTAAAAGTATGATCTTTTTAGAAGAATTTGCTTGAGGTGATTGTAGCCGTATTAGTGCACTGTCAGGGATACTTTTTTTAACAGTTCATGACTGCCCTATAGCAGATATACTACTACATAGCGGCGATTCTGTGCAAAATCAAGTATATACAGTGCCTTGAAAAAGTATTCATACCCCTTAAAATGTTCCACATTTTGTCATGTTACAACCAAAAACATAAATGTATTTTATGTGATAGACCAACACAAAGTGGCACATAATTGTGAAGTGGAAGGAAAATGATAAATGGTTTTCAAAATGTTTTACAAATAAATATCTAAAAAGTGTTGCATGCTTTTGTATTCAGCCCTCTTTACTCTAAAACCCCTAACTAAAATCTGGTGGAAGCAATTGCTTTTATAAGTCACCTAATTAGCAAACAGAGTCCATCTGTGTGTAGTTTAATCTCAGTATAAATACAGCTGTTCTGTGAAGCCCTCAGAGGTTTGTTAGAGAACCTTAGTGAACAAACAGCATCATGAAGGCCAAGAAACACACCAGACAGGTCGTAAATAAAGTTTGGACAGAGTTAGGTTATAAAAAAGCCTTCCAAGCTTCTCACGGAGCACTGTTCAATCCATCATTCGAAAATGGATAGAGTATGGCAACTACAAACCTACCAAGACATGGCCGTCCACCTAAACTGACAGGCCGGGCAAGGAGAGCATTAATCAGTGAAGCAGACAAAAGAGACCCATGGTAACTCTGAAGGAGCTGTAAAGAACCCCAGCTCAAGTGGGAAAATCTATCCAATGGACAACTATTAGTCGTGCACTCCACAAATCTGGTCTTTATAGAAGAGTGGCAAGTAGAAAGCCATTCATGAAAGAAAGCTATAAGAAGTTCAGTTTGCAGTTTGTGAGAAGCCATGTGGGGGACAAGCATATTCATGTATTAGAATGGCCCAGTCAAAGTCCAGACCTAAGTCCAATTTAGAATCTGTAGAAAGACTTGAAAATTGCTGTTCACAGACGCTCTCCATCCAATCTGATAGAGCTTGAGCTATTTTCCAAAGAAGAATGGGCAAAAATGTGCAAAGCTGGTAGAGGCATCCCCAAAAAGACTTGCATCTGTAATTGCAGGGGCTGAAAACAAATGCACGCCACACTTTTCACATATTTATTTGTAAAAAAAATCTTTACACTTCACAATTATGTGCCACTTTGTGTTGGTATATCACATACAATCCCAATAAAGTACTTTTACGTTTTTGTTGTAACATGACATTACTTTTTCAAGGCACTGTATACAGGATTCTGCATTTTTGCCTAGGGGGCGCCTGCCACCGGTGGGCTGCTTCTGCTGTGATTACTCACCAGCAATGAATATCCACTGACACCTACCGATCCTCGGGTCAGAGTAACAGGATGGAGCTCTGCCTATGTAAACAAGGCAGAGCTCCATCCTGACAAGGGGAAAGTGAAGTGTGTCCCTGCAAATAAAATCCATCACTTCCTTTTGTAAAAGCAGCACACAAAGTACACAAAAACACTGGCTAGGCACTACTGCCCTAGATGTTTAACCCCCTTCCCAGCCAGTTCCAAAGGGTTGTTGTTTTATAAAATTATAGGTTTGTTATGGGACTGTAACATCATATTTATTGTAGGGCAATATTTAAATCCAAAAAGTGCCTATTTCTAATTTATATATTTTTGGGCATGTAGTGATTTGTGGTATTCTGGGAGAATACTTTGTGCAAATTCTCCAAAAATGTAATTAAAATGATTTAGTTAATTAAAAAAATATATATATATAGAATTTGTTAAAACTCCTGAACGTAGTACAGTAATACCTCCGATTGTGAGTAATGCGGTTTACAAGCCTTTTGCAATACGAGCATCCGAGTGACACTCGGATGCACTTAGAGACACTCGGAAACACTCTGGGCCAGATTCTCGTAGATCCCGCGCCGGCGTAGCGTAAGCCATTTACACTACGCCACCGCAACTTACTAGAGCAAGTGAAAATGAACTACAGCGCTAATTAAATTGATAATCCCAGGAACACCTATTAAAAAACCAAATAACACAGCTGCTATCCGAGTGTTACCAAATCAGAAGAAACCGTGAAAAAATTATTATTATATGGATGCGCTAATGTTAACTAATAGGTGTAAAACGTACAAACTATTCAGAGAGAGAAAATCTCCATAAACTGTGAGTAAAGTTGAACACACAAAAATCATGTGATAAGTCCTTAACCAGGTGCACAGTGATAGGCAGAAACAAAAAAGTTCCAAACAGGAAAAACATACGATGCCTTCCTCCACTATGAATGCAAATCCCAGCACTTCAACGCTGCTATCTGGTGAACAGGCACTCATAGGCAGATTGTATATGAAAGGAAAAAGAAAACCTCATTGCACAGACATCAAAAACAAATGGATAATGCAATCCAATGCATCAGCAAATACACTCACGAATCCCCACTTTGTGCAAGCATGGAACGCCGCTCAGTGTGCAGTCTCCTCAATTCGATTCGATAGATTCGATCGTAGGCTCCTCCCTACGCGTTACGTCACGGGCACGCAACTTATTCATGGGTTACTACGTGATTGAGGATAGCTTGTGCTTAAATAGCCTCCTCGCTGTCAGCGTGTCATTGGGGTGAGCAACAGGGAAACACAAACATCATTGAGGCAACAAAGCTTACACACATAATCAAATTCTGTGTGAGCGCAAATGCAGATACATGGATATACATAATTTTAATACATATACTTTATAAAAGACCATTCAAAAGATAAAAACTGATGCATTTAAAAAAAATGAATTCTATAAAATACCTAGATGCGCCCTCTAGTGGCTCGGTGTTGAACTGAACGTATGATATCATAGTTACATAGTTACATAGTTAGTCAGGTTGAAAAAAGACACAAGTCCATCCAGTTCAACCATAAAAAAAATAAAAATAAAATAAAACACAGTAAATCACTTACACCCAACTCCATACCCACAGTTGATCCAGAGGAAGGCAAAAAACCCCAGCAGAGCGATGATCCAATTTGCTACCGGAGGGGAAAAAATTCCTTCCTGATCCCCCGAGAGGCAATCGGATTTACCCCAGATCAACTTTACCTACAAAACTTAGTACTCACTTATATTATGTGTATTTAGGAAAGAATCCAGGCCTCTCTTAAAGCAATCTACTGAGCTGGCCAGAACCACCTCTGGAGGGAGTCTGTTCCACATTTTCACAGCTCTTACTGTGAAGAAACCTTTCCGTATTTGGAGGTGAAATCTCTTTTCCTCCAGACGTAAAGAGTGCCCCCTTGTCCTCAGTGTTGACCTTAAAGTGAATAACTCAACACCAAGTTCACTATATGGACCTCTTATATATTTGTACATGTTGATCATATCCCCCCTTATTCTCCTCTTCTCAAGAGTGAATAAATTCAGTTCCTCTAATCTTTCCTCATAGCTGAGCTCCTTCATGCCTCTTATCAGTTTGGTTGCCCTTCTCTGCACTTTCTCCAGTTCTCCGATATCCTTTTTGAGAACTGGTGAAATCATATCATACATGACCATATGCCATACTGTGTATATTATGAACGAGAAATTACTAATTAAACAATGGATTAAAATCAAATTAAATTATTGCATGTTAATCTGCACAAATAACTATAAATCATCAAAGTATAACCCAGAAAAATTCATAAAATATTGATAAAATGTTCATTAATTATTAAAATGATTAAAATAATTAATTAAAGGAGAAGTCTTAAAAATCAGAAATGAATCAATTAAGATCAAAATCAATATTCAAGCCATTTGGGGATAAAGTCTGCATCTCATGTATCCAGTGAGACTCAGATTTACTCAATTCCCTTATTTTATGACTGCCTCTCCATTGTGGAGTGTATTTGACAATGGCCCAAAATTTCATTTCTTTAGGGTTTTTGTGATGACACACATCAAAATGTCGCGACACATTGTGTTTAGGGAAGGCCTTCTGAATATTTTGGACATGCTCCCTGATGCGCTTCCACATCGGTCGCTTTGTGCGTCCAACATACCGAAGCGAGCAGGAGCACTCCAAGACATAAACTACCCCCTCAGTCCTACAGGTAATGAGGTCCTTTACGTCACATTCCTTCTTTGTCTCCGTGGATATAAATGTTGAAAATTTTTGTCCATTAAAATTAGTCTGTCTACACGCAAAACACCGTTTGCACGGAAAGAATCCCTTTCCCTGGTAAAAGGTAAGTAGATTATTTCTCATTGGTGGGTCAGGAATATTTTTAGCTACCAAATCCCTTAATGTTGGAGCTATTCTGTACACCACCCTTGGGTAACTGGGTAAAATTCCCTGTAGTTGCCTATCCGCTTTCAATATTGGCCGGTGCTTCTTTATAATGGCTTCAAGTTGCTTAAGTTGAGTGCTATAATTTAGAATTATTGGTAATTCATTTTCCAGCCTATTTTGTTTTACTTTGTCTTGTATTAAGGAGGTGCGTGGGATTTCATACACCTTGGAAATTTGTTCCTGAATGAAATCCTTATTATAACCTTTATCAATAAATTTTGTTCCAATCATTTTTGCTTGATCCAGGAATACCTGCGGATCTGAGCAATTTCTTCGGATCCTTAACATTTGCCCCTTAGGTTAATTGATTAACCATGGGTCATGATGACAGCTATCTACAGGTATGTAGCTGTTTCTCTGGACCGGCTTGAAGTGTGTGTTTCCATGGTGATCTCCAGATCAAGGAACTGAATGGTTGCATTACTAATAGTGTAGGTAAGTTTTATGTTTTTCTGATTACAATTTAATTTTTCAAAGAATTGAGTTAAAGAACTCTCATCACCTTTCCAAATGATGATGCAATCGTCTATAAATCTTCTATATAGTGTGAGCTGTTCAGGCATATTCTCATATATAGACGACTCCTCCCACTCAGACATAAAAACATTAGCCACACTCGGTGCATATTTGGCACCCATTCCTATACTGTTAAGTTGTCGATAATACTCTGATTTGTGCCAGAAATAGTTGTGCTGTAGCCCATATGCCAAGCATCTAAAAATGAATCGTTTTTGTTTAGATATGAGATGACCAAAGCTGTTCAACGCCCACTTGGTAGCCCCAATGGCTTCCTGATGATTTATGACAGTATATAATGATGCCACATCGGCTGTGGCTAGTAAATAGCCACAATCAGGTTCCATTAGTGTGCTCTCAAGGATTTGTATCAGATGCTTCGTGTCCCTGAGGTACGCCCTTGTTTGGGGCACTAGTGGCTGTATAAATTTGTCCACATACTCCCCTAGACGCGAGTAAATGGACTGGATCCCATTTATGATGGGTCGTCCGGAGTTTTTTTTCGAGTCCTTGTGGACTTTAGGTACTGTATATATGATGGGTACTCTACACACATCCGGTATTAGGTATTTAGTTTCTCTTTTATTCAATACACCTTTTTCTTTTTCTTTCCCTCTATGGATCAATTCAATCCAACTAACTCCTCTTTGTATTCTCCTGTGGGATTGGCTCGTAATTTGATGTAAGTATTAGCATCCTCCAGTTGTTTAGCCAATTCCTCATAGTAATAGTCCTTAGATAGGACCACTATGGCCCCACCCTTATCAGCTGGTCTTATAATCACTTCTTTGTTTTCTTTCTTCCAGCAACTTAATACCCTTATGTATGGGCATAGGGTTTGGTGTTTTCTTCACTTTAAGACCATCCAAGTCCCTCAGGACCATTTTAGAAAACACCTCAACATGGGCGTCCGCTCCATAGGGCAAGGGAGGGTGCTTGCCCCCCCCTAGAAAGGGCAGGAAGCAAGGCGTGAATGACATTAGAGCCGCTCTCTCTCTCTTGTAGCTCCGCTGACAGAGAGGGTGGGGGGAGGGGGCGATCTACAGTGCAGACAGCCCGCGGCTCTCCTCTCCCTGTCACAGCACCGCTGCTGAGTTCTCTGGTAAATGGAGCCACGGTGCTGTGACAGGGAGAGGAGAGCCTCGGGCTGTCTGCACTGTATATCTCCTCTGATCGCCCCCCCCCCCCTCCCAGGGCCAGTCTTTACGGTGTGTGGGATGTGCGGCGGCGCCCCATCCCCCCTCCCGCGCGCGACCGAAGAGGACTTTGGGCGGCATGACATGGTGACATGCGCCTGGCTTTGCGGGGGTGCAAGCAGGAACCCGAGCGAGCCGTCGGCACACTCGGGACACGGCCGCAATCATCCCCCTTCCCTGTGCAGCGCTGCAGGTCTGAGTCTCGGCTGCCTGTCTCACAGTCACAGGCAGCCGAGCAGTGAAGCCGCCTCCCCCTTGTCTGTACTGTGCTGTGCTCTGTGTGTGCAGCACGCGGCAAGCACATTAGCTGAGCCTGCTATACAGGTCTAAAGGGGGGGGGGGTTCTGTATTGTAGGGGGTCAGCACTGTAGAGGGGGTTCATTATTGTAGGAGGGGGGTTCTGTATTGTAGGAGGAGGGGTTCTATATTGTAGGGGGTCCTGTATTGTAGGGGGGTGTTATGTATTGTAAGGTGGGGGGCAAGGTGGGGGGTTTGGTATTGTAGGAGGGGGGTTCTGTATTGTAGGGGGTTCGGTATTGTAGGGGGGTCTGTATTGTAGGAGGGGGGGTTTTGTATTGTAGGGGGGGCTGTATTGTAGGAGGGGGGATTGTGTATTGTAGGGTGTCTGTATTGTAGGGAGGGGGTTCTGTATTGTAGGGAGAGGGGGGTTCAGTATTGTAGGGGGAGGGGTCTGTATTGTAGGGGGGTTCAGTATTGTAGGGAGAGGGGTCTCTATTGTAGGGGGGGTTCTGTATTGTAGGTGGGTTTGTATTGTAGGGGGGTCTGCTCTTTAGGGGTAAATCTGTATTGTAGAGGGGGTTCTGTATTATAAGAAGGGGTCTGTGTTGTAAGGGGGGTCTGCACTGTAGGGGTGTGTCTGTGTAACATACAGGTGTCTAGAGCTGTGGGGGGCTGTGTAATGTAAAGGGGTGCTGTGTAATGTAAAGGGGTCCAGAGGTGCAGGGTGCTGTGAAATGTAAAGGGGCCCAGAGGTGCAGGATGCTGTGTAATGCAAAGGGGCCCAGAGGTGCAGGGTGCTGTGAAATGTAAAGGGGTCTAGTGATGCAGGGCGCTGTGTAATGTAAAGGGGCCCAGAGGTGCAGGGTGCTGTGTAATGTAAAGGGGTTCAGAGGTGCAGGGTGTTGTCGTGTAATGTAAAGGGGTCCAGGGGTGCAGGGGTCTGTGTAATGTAAAGGGGTCCAGAGGTGCAGTTGTGGAGAGGGGTACACAGTAGTGACATAGATATTGAAGGATGCAGGGGGCACAGTGGGGTGTTTTTACATTTTAATGTGGGGGAGGTCGCTTTTAACCCCTGCTAGCGGTCGATGAAAGGGTAAAATGCGACTGTGTATCGCCGCTGCCGAAGCGCCCCCCCCCCCCCTGAAAATTTTTCAGCGGACGCCCATGCACCTCAACATGATGGTTGTTTAATACTTGCGGATTTTAAAAGTAATTTATTTATTAAATAGCTATGTTCCACTCTTCCTGGCATATTATGTACTGTTTGATCCCTAATTGGCTGTGTTAGCATGTACTTTTTAATATTTAGTTTGCGTGTGAACTTTTTGATATCCACATATGCGTCAAATTTATTTAAATTTCGCTTGGGGGGAAACTTGAGGCCCTTGTCAAGTGTGATTAGTTCAGTTGGACTAAGATCAATCCCACTTAAATTGATAATACCTTCTCCTATTGGACCTTTCTTCTTTTTGTGTCCCCCTCTTTGATTTGGACTTCGACAGTGGGTTACTTCCCCTTGTCGCAAAGGAGGAGACCTCTCTCTCCGGTGCTGATCTAAAAAAGAAGAAGAACGGGGATCCACATCCTCTCTATAACTAGATAATGGCTCATACTTGTTATGAGTCTGGATTGGGCTTCTTCTTACATCTTGTTGATGGTGTTCATTACTTGGTGGCCCCCTTTGTTGATATGAATAGGTCTAAACCCCTGCATACTGATGATGCTGGGGTACGTGGTAATCCCTTGGGTCTCTTCTATCCTGAGTATAATAATAAGGGTCATACTGATACCCTTGTGTATAGCCCCCTTGTAGTGCATGCTGATTTTGTGGGGGGTTAGATGGTTTATTGTTCCCCTTATTCTTCCAATTCGGGTTTTTTGGAGATTTGGACCAGGGTTTACCATTATTTTTATTTTTCCACCATTGTTTCGGTGTTCTCGGCTCATTATGTTCAACTCTTGGTGGTCTAGGTGGGTCAGTGACATGAACTCTTGGGTATCTATTATGATCATCCTCATACATTCTCTCTGGTTCAGGTGTTCTTTGTCTTAGGCCTCGTACACACGAGCAGACAGATTTGTTCAAATCTGTCTGTCCGACAGATTTGAACAAATCTGTCTGCTGGGATTTTGGTTTGCTCGCGTGTACACACTAGCAAACCAAAATCCCTGCCAGCAGACAGCGCGCTGATGTGTTGGTGACGTGGCGGTGACGTTGACGCCGCCACATCACCGCACCAGGAAGTAAAACACTTCCGCGCATGCGTCAAAATCATTTGGCGCGTGTGCGAGAAGACATGTCTGCTGGTTAGCATACTAACCAGCAGACATGTCGGGCGGACGGGTTCCCAGCCGACAGATTTCAAAGCATGCTTTGAAATCTGTTGGGTGGCCAAATCCGTCTGTTAGCCCGTACACACGATCGAATCTGTCTGCTGAAACGGTCTAGCAGACCGTTTCCAGCAGACAGATTTGATCGTGTGTACGAGGCCTTAGTTCTCTTTCAGGTGAGATGATCCATACCTCCCTATCAGGTGAAGATGATACTGATCCATCACCGCCATGTTTTAGATTCAATTGCCATTTAAATGTTTGGTGAAGACGATAGTCATTGGTATCCCTGAGGTACTTCCTCCTTTTGCGTTGCTTTATTTCAATGTCCTTTTGCTCCAAAACTTTGTTTAATTGGCTTGTGAGTGTTGCAAAGGGTGCAGTGTCTTTGTGACTTTCCAAAGAAGTTTTACATTCAGCTATTTGTTTATTCATATTAGCAATTTTCCTTTGTTTTCTTTTTAAAAGGAAATGTAAGGCCTGCTAGACCATTTCAGCAGACAGATTCGATCGTGTGTACGGGCTAACAGACGGATTTGGCCACCCGACAGATTTCAAAGCATGCTTTGAAATCTGTCGGCTGGGAACCCGTCCGCCCGACATGTCTGCTGGTTAGTATGCTAACCAGCAGACATGTCTTCTTGCACACGCGCCGAATGGTTTTGACGCATGCGCGGAAGTGTTTTACTTCCTGGTGCGGTGACGTGGCGGCGTCAACGTCACCGACACGTCAGCGCGCTGTCTGCTGGCGGGGATTTTGGTTTGCTCGTGTGTACACACGAGCAAACCAAAATCCCAGCAGACAGATTTGTTCAAATCTGTCGGACAGACAGATTTGAACAAATCTGTCTGCTCGTGTGTACGAGGCCTAAGACTTCCAACCCTTTTTCATTGAAGAATTGATACCATTCTTCAATGGAATCTTTATCCAATAAATCATCATTGATAGGAACATCCCATCTTAGTCTTCTTGGAACTATTCCTTCTTTGATGTATTGCTCATGTGTAGTGAGGTCCCACCAAACACTAACTTTTTTCTCCATCAAGTGCCCGAATTTCCAAAAATTTGTATCCAGGTCACCCGTTTGAGAAATGGTTTTGGTGGTAAAAACTTCTTTCAAATCAATAGTACGATTTTCCATGAAATCAAAAATATCCATAATTGCTGCTAATAGTGAAAAATAGGTGAGGTAAAATACAAGTGAAAATGAACTACAGCGCTAATTAAATTGATAATCCCAGGAACACCTATTAAAAAACCAAATAACACAGCTGCTATCCGAGTGTTACCAAATCAGAAGAAACCGTGAAGTGCTGTATTCTCAAAGCACTTGCTCCGTAGTTTGCGGCAGCGTAGTGTAAATGGCCCGGCGTATCCCCGCGTAAATCAAAGGGGGCGGCTTGTATTTAAATTAAGCGCGCCCCCGCGTCGAACATACTGCGCATGCGCCGGCCATAGTAAAATCGCAGTGCGCATGCTCCAAATTATGACAGTGTTTTCGACGTGAACGTAATCAACGTAAATCCTCATTCATGGACGAGTTACACAAACGACGTAAAAACGTTCAAATTTGCCGTGGTCACGTCGTCCATACTTAACATAGGATGGCCATCTTTGGCCTGCTTTATCTTTACGCCGAAAAAACCTTACGGAAACAACGTAAACGACGACGGGGCGGCGTAAAAACGTTCGGGAATCGGCGTATTAGGCTCATTTGCATAGGCAAATGAGAAAACAACGTAAAGGCCACCTAGCGGCCAGCGTTGTCATTACATCTACGATCCGACGTTATAATTGTTTTACATCTTTTGGATCTTTAGTGTATCTATGCGTAAGTGATTCTAGGAATCACACGCATAGATACCCATTGAAAAAAACAGAGATACGACGGTGTATCTGAGATACAATAGCAGTCACTGTGGAACAAATTATCTAAGTTTTCATTGACGTCTATGGGGAAACTCACTTTAAAATACGAGTGCTTAGGATTACAAGCATTCTTCTTGAATGAATTATGCTCGTAATCACTGTATTAGAAATTATTTTACTGCATTGTAACATACTGCTGCAGGTGCAGGTAAATATTGACAGTAAAATAGTTTTGAGCATTACAGGAAATGATTTATGCCGCACACAGGAAACTGTGACCAAAGGAAAAGGTACCTGTTTTATGTAATTAGATATTCTCAGGTGAATTCTACGTATTTTACTAATGACTTGGATCGAAGCATTGTACTACTGAATTTACAATAGCTATCAAAGGACAAAAATACATACAGTATGAGCTAATAAAGGAAAGGTAACAATACATTTTGTCACGAGAGTACCGTAGTACCGCTACTAGGTGCCTGGCTTTCTATAATATTGATCTTGCAAAATATATATATATATATATATATATATATATATATATATATATATATATATTATGGGCCAGATTCTCATAAAATTTCGCTTGCATATCGTAAGCCATTTACACTACGCCGCCGCATCGTACTAGAGCAAGTTCCGTATTCTCTAACCATTTGCTCCGTAGTTTGCGTTGGCGTAGCGAAAATGGCCCAGCGTAAGCCCGCGTAATTCAAATGGGGCGGCTTGTATTTAAATTAAGCGCGCCCCCGCGTCGAACGAACTGCGCATGCGCCGGCCGGGGAAAAAGCCCAGTACGCATGCTCCAGCTCACGTCGGAAAGCGTCGTTGAAACCGACGTCAAAACGACGTGATCGTCACTTACGCAATGCCCTATTGGCGAACGAGTTAGTAAAACGACGTAAGCGACGAAAAAAGCCGACGCTGACCCGACGCCATACTTAACATGGCATCCGACGGAACTTCGTAAGGTTACTCCTCATAGAAGCAGGGGTAACCTTACGCGGACGAAAACGACGTACGCGACGACGGGGCGGCGTAAAAGCGATCAGGAATCGGCGTACTAGCCTCATTTGCATATGCAAATGAAAAAACAACGTAAAGGCCACCTAGTGGCCGGAGTTGTCATTACAACTACGATCCGCAAGTGTAATGGTATTACACTTGTCGGATGTAGAAGCGTATTTATGCCAAAGTGATGCTGAGCATCATTCGCATAGATACGAGGCAAAAAAAAAGGCGATACGACGGGGTATCTGAGATACTCCTTCATAGCGCCGCTGAGAATCTGACCCTATATGTTTATTTAGTATGGATGGTTTATGTATGGACACGGCCGGGGATTGAAAAGAAAATCAATGACCTCCGGCGTCTGGTCAGAAAGAAGCTGGCCAAAATGGCAGCCCATGCCAGGGGCACAGGAGGGGGCCCACCATGCCCTGTTCGGCTGACAGCGGAGGAGCGTGCGGTGGCCCACACCTTTCATAGACAACAGGTGGAGGGCCTGCCTTGCTATGACTCCAGTCATAAAGGTGTGATGCCAGGTAAGGTTTTTTCGCCCTATTAGGTGTGTAGCATGTGGGGGGGGGGGGGTGAAAGGGAATATGTGGCAAGTGTGTGGATCCTCCAACCTGTGAATGTTTTGTGTCATCCACAGATGTGCAGGAGGGTGCTGGGCCATCTGGGCTGACCGCACCATCCCAGGGACAACAGCCTGATGAGGACCCCCAGACAATGCCGGAGTCCTCGGAGGAGGTTGAGGAGGAGGAGGAGTTTGAGGAGGAGGAGGATGTCATGTCAGCCAGTGGATTGTTATTTTTGGAGGAGTCTTCCCCTCTGGCTGGCAGCAGCCAGCCCTCCATAAGGGCTAGCCCCTCCCACTCCTCCGCCAACAGTCGTCCCAGAAGACCAGGGGGTGGCCGAGGTTCTGCCCGCCAATCTGAGAAGGGACCAGGCCCTTCAGACCCTCCATCTGGGACAGGTCAGCCAGAATTTGGGGCGGATGGAGGAGAGCATGTCCTCCATAAAGGATACGCTTGGGGACCTGGACTGCCACTCCCGGGCTCTTACAAACTGCCTAAACGTACTGGAGACTACAACAGCAGACGTTGGGCAGGATGTGAGGGCCCTCACCCAGGCTATCCATGCCAACACGGCAACACTAGGTGCTGGCCTGAACAGAATTGCCGTGGCATTGGTGAGCAGAGACCAGGGGCTGCTCCTCCTTCCCCGGATTACCCCCCCTCCCCATGAGTCTCCCCTGATGAGCTGGGGCCGTGGGCGCCCCAGGCGTGGCTCACGCCAGTGGCAATAATTTGTTTTCCCCCTTTTTTTTTTCATGTTTTTTATTTTATTTTTGGAATTTTTTTTTTTTGCTGGACATTTTTTTTTGTGTTGTGAATGGTGTATGAATGTACAGTGACATAATTGGAGCCGTGGCGTGGCGTTGCTGCTCACAAGTCCAGCATGGTGGGCTTGTGCTAATCCAATTTGATGAGGATGTGATGTGTCTGTGCTAGGGACCACAGTGGTGTGCATGCATGCATTCTCATTGTGCCATGATTAATGTGTGTGTTTAACCTGCAAAGATGCCTAATGTGAGCTGTCTCCTGGCTGCTCTTCCCTCAGAAGACGGGGTAGCCTCGGTTAGGGGGGGATTGTCTGGTTCAGGGGTCAGGTCATCACTTATGGCAATCTGCAGGCCCTTTCTCACTGCGAAGTTGTGCAGCAGGCAACATGCACCGATGATCTGGCACACAAAGTTTGGGGAATATAACAGGGTCCCCCCAGACTTATCCAGGCATCAGAAACGTGACTTCAGGAGGCCAAAGGTGCGCTCCACCACTGCACGGGTTTGGGCGTGGGCTTCATTGTATCTTTGCTCTCCTGGGGTTTGGGGGTTCCGGATAGGAGTCATGAGATGGTGTCCCAGTGCATATGCAGAGTCACCTGTAAGGGAAAAGACAGGAGGATGTTAGTCATGCATGTGCACCTTGTGATGTGTGCATCATGGGGGGGGACAGTCATGCCTGCCACTCATGTCACTCACCAACCAGCCAGGTGTCCCCATACACGTTCTGTTCGAATTCCATTGGGATGGGGCTCTGATTGTATATGTAGCTGTCATGGTTGGATCCGGGGTGTTTGGCACGGACGTGCCATATGAGGCCTTGGGCATCAACTATCACCTGTACGTTGATGGAATGCCAATGCTTCCGATTGCGGTATATGTGCTCTGTCTCATGGGGAGGCTGGAGTGCCACATGTGTGCAATCAATGGCCCCCACGGTGCGTGGGAAGCTGGCAATTCTGTAGAAATCTGTCATTGCCTTCAGCCGCAGCTCCTCAGTGGTTGGTTTGATGATTTGGTTGGCCATGCGTCTGAGGATTGCAGGGACAACCTGGTGCACACATCTGCTCATGGAGAATTGTGACATCCCAGCCACCACTCCACTTGTTCTTTGAAAAGAGCCACTGGCAAGGAAATGGCATGTTGCCATGACCTTGACCAGTGGCTGCACTGCATGTGAGCGGTGTGTTGGGCTGGTGATGTCCTCCTGCAAGGTTGTGGTTAATTCCAGGATGGCATGAGGGGTGAATCTGAATATGCGATACACCTCAGAATCACTCATGCCAAAGAGGTCTATGCAGGTGCGGTATATCCTCTCCCATGCCCTCCTCCGTGCCCTCCTCCGTGCCCTCCTCCTTCTTTGCTCCTCTAAAGTCAGTAGTATATTTATGAGCAAGGATGTCCCTGGCATGTTGGCATACAGATTGTTGTGCAACACGTGTGACTGCTCTGCTCCTCACTAACAGTGTTGCTTTCTCTGACATGTAGACGGATTGTCTAATTTTATACCACCTTTTATATGGTCTAATTTTAGACAGGCCGTGCAGCTGTTGCGCACAGCGCGTAGCCTGCGCTGCAACAACGTTCTTTTGTGGATGCCCGTAACTACCTCATTAGCATATTTGAATAGAAAATCAATGGTGTGTCTAGCGCAGTTTTGCGCGGACGGATGTGCCTGTCTATCGAAATTACGCCGGACAAAAAAAAGTAGATTTCTTGCGTATCTCGTTTTGGGGATGCGGCGCATCGAAACGCATGCGCAAATTTAGACTTACGCCGTGCATCTCCTGTAATGCTGGCGTAATCGCTCTGTGAATCTGGCCCACAGTATATAATTGTATAAAAAACATACATCAAGAAGAATGTAATATAAAATTATATATAATATATCTATATCTATATATATACTGTATATAGAATACTAGATATTTATAATGTTATATTTATTTATATTATATATTTACTTTTATTATTTATATGTATATGGGCATTAGAGAAACATAGAGGGCTAGATTCAGGTAGGACCTGCCCCTAAGTCTAAATTTGCGCCGTCATATCTATGCGCCGTTCCCACAGAACTAGATACGCATGAAAATAGGCTTTTCTCGATCGGCGTAACTTGCCTACGCCTGCACATCGTAGGCGCACATTTAGGCCGAACGCTTCTGGCACACCCATTGATTTCCTATGCAAATATGCAAATGAGGGAGAAACGCAGATTCCCGAACATACGCACGTTCGGCACAGGCTACGCACGGTGCGCCTAAGCTGTATGGCCGGCCTAAAGTTATCCCTCATAAAGCAGGGGTAACTTTGCACCAGACTTGCTCAAGTCAGCTGGAGAGTAGCTTCAGCAGCACCGTTACAGACGAGCTGAGCATCCACACTTGCAGGACAACACATGGCAGCCGTGGTCCTAGCACTACTAATGGGTCCCCCGCCAAGTAGGAGGAGGGGGGGACGGGAGAGGATATAACACACGCGCATAAATGTCTTTGGCATGGGTGATTCGGAGGTGTTTCGCATTTTCAGATTCAGCCCTGAAGCCATCCAGGAAATAGCCACAACCCTGCATGATGACATCACCAGAAAGACACACCGCTCACAAGCAGTGCAGCCACTGGTCAAGGTACTGGAAACACTCTATTTCCTTGCCAGTGGTTATTGTCAGCGTACATGTGGAGTTGTGGCTGGGATGTCACAATCCAGCATGAGCAGATGTGTGCACCAGGTTGTCCCCGCAATCCTCACACGCATGTCCCACCACATCATCAAACCCACCCAGGAACATCATTGGCAGAAGGCAATGCGGGATTTCTACGAAATTGCAGGATTCCCACGCACCATCGGGGCCATTGATTGCAAACATGTGGCACTACGGCCCCCCCGTGACACAGAGCACATATTTCACAATCGTAAGCATTGGCATTCCATCAACCTACAGGTGATAGCCGATGCCCAATGTCTCATATGGCACGTCCGTGCCAAACCCCCCGGCTCCAGCCACGACAGCTACATATACCGTCAAAGCAACATCCCAACAGAATTCGAACAGAACGTGTACAAGGACAGCTGGTTGGTTGGTGAGTGACATGGGAGTCAGGCATGACTCTCCGACCCCATGATCTAGACATCACGAGTGGCACATGCATGGCTAACATCCTCCTGTTTTTTCCCTTCCAGGTGACGCAGCATTTGCACTTGGACCCCCTCTCATGATTCCATTCCGGGATCCCCAAACCAGAGGAGAGAGAAGATACAATGAAGCACATATAAGCAGGGCCGGACTGGGAATAAAAACCAGCCCTGGAAAAAATGTCATACCAGCCCCATAGCATAACTTCATTATTTTCTTATTCATGAAAGGTAAAACTATGCACATTTGAAGAGTGTATTATATATATACAGAAGACAGATATAAAAATCACATAGGGCTTTATATATATGCAAATACCAGTTAAAAGTGGTCAATCATTAAGGGGGACCCCAGGAAATCTGGGAACGTGGGGGGGCCCCATTAAAATCAGCAGCAGCGCTTTTTGGGGGCGATTTTAACCGTTTTAACTTTTTTCGGCCACTAGCGGGGGTTAAAAGTGCCCCAATTGCAGCCGAAAAGGACTGCAAAAAAGTTGGTAAAGCACCGCTAAAAATTGCAGCGCTTTACCGCCCCCAATGCCTCAATGTGAAAGCAGCCTAAGGTAAGGGGGGATTACTGATATAAGGGGGGAAACCTTATATCAGTGTCCCTTTACATTATGTATTCACTCCCCCTTACATCAGTGACTCCCCCCCCCCCCCACTTAAGCTGGCCTCGCGGTGCTGCCACTGACCTCCTTTTAGGTGCACCTTGCAGGGATCAGTCAATTGGCTCCAGCTTGGTGGCTCTGGTTTCTCTGACTTCTCCCATAATCTCCATCCCAGCGACACTCCCACTCTTGACTCCTCTCCAAACTCCCTCAGGGACTGCAGACTTCACATGATACAAGAGATGGTCAGAGGACTGCGGACATGATACAAGAATGGTCAGAGATTGCAGACATGATACAAGAGATGGTCAGAGACTGCAGACATGATACAAAGATTGTCAGAGACTGCAGACATGATACAAGAGATGGTCAGAGACTGCAGACAAATACAAGAGATGGTCAAGACTGCAGACATGATACAAGAGATGGTCAGACTGCAAACATGATACAAGAGATCAATGCAGAGAGAATAGGCAAAACATATATAAATGCTCATTTTTTTAACCGGAATTTTTTTTTAAATTTATTATAATAAATACATTCACATTTTATTATTATTTACAGTATATTATTTTATTATAATACATAAGTTAGCTTTTTTTTTTTAAAAGAAAGAAATCCATGAGAGAGGGGCTGAAATGGTGAGAAAGAGGGCTGCAATAGTGAGAGAGAGGCTATAAGAAGAGAGGGGGGGCTTGCAGTGGTGAGAGAGAGAGAGGGGGGGCTGCAATAGAGAGAGAGAGGGGGCCTGCAATAGAGAGAGAGAGAGAGGGGCTGCAATAGAGAGAGAGAGGGGGGGCTGCAAATAGAGAGAGGAAGGAGGGGCTGCAATAGAGAGAGAGAGAGGGGCTGCAATAGTGAGAGAGAGAGGGGCTGCAATAGTGAGAGAGAGGGGCTGCAATAGAGAGAGAGAGGGGCTGCAAGAGAGAGAGAGAGGGGCTGCAATAGAGAGAGAGAGAGAGGGGCTGCAATAGAGAGAGAGAGAGGAGGGGCTGCAATAGAGAGAGAGAGAGAGGGGGGCTGCAATAGAGAGAGAGAAGAGAAGAGAGGCTGCAATAGAGAGAGAGAGAGAGGGCTGCAATAGAGAGAGAGAGGGGCTGCGAGAGAGAGAGAGAGAGAGAGAGAGGGGCTGCAAATAGAGAGAGTGAGGGGCTGCAATAGAGAGAGAGAGAGAAAGGGCTGCAATAGAGAGAGAGAGAGGGCTGCAATAGAGAGAGTGAGGGCTGCAATGGTTGGAGGGAGAAGGGCTGCACTGGTTGGAGGGAGAGAGGGGCTGCACTGGTTGGAGGGAGAGAGGGGCTGCACTGGTTGGAGGAGAGAGTGGCTGCATGGTTGGAGGAGAGAGGGGCTGCAATGGTTGGAGGGAGAGAGGGGCTGCAATAGTGAGAGAGGGGCTGCAATAGTGAGAGAGAGAGAGAGAGGCTGCGATGGTGAGAGAGAGAGGGGCTGCAATGGTGAGAGAGAGAGAGAGGGGCTGCAATGGTGAGAGAGAGAGAGAGAGAGAGGGGCTGCAATGGCGAGAAAGAGAGAGGGGCTGCAATGGCGAGCAAGAGAGAGAGGGGCTGCAATGGCGAGAAAGAGAGAGGGGCTGCAATGGCGAGAAAGAGAGAGGGGCTGCAAGAGAGAGGGGGGGCTGAAATGTTGAGGGAGAGAGAAGGGGGGGGGGTGGTTGGGGAGAGAGAGGCTGCAATAGAGAGAGAGAGAGGCTGCAATAGAGAGAGAGAGAGAGAGAGGCTGCAATTGAGAGAGAGAGGGGCTGCAATAGAGAGAGAGAGGGGCTGCAATGGTTGGAGGGATAGAGGGGCTGCAATGGTTGGAGGGAGAGAGGGGCTGCAATAGTGTGTGAGAGAGAGAGAGAGACTGCAATGGTGAGGGAGAGAGAGAGAGGGCTGCAATGGTGGGTGAGAGAGAGAGAAAGAGAGGGGGGCTGCAATGGTAAGAGAGAGAGGGGCTGCAATGGCGAGAAGAGAGAGGGGGCTGCAATGGTGGGAGAGAGAGAGGGGGGCTGAAATGCTAAAGGAGAGAGGGGGGCTGCAATGGTGGGGAGAGAGGGGGGCTGCAATCGTGGGGGAGAGAGATGGGGGCTGCAATGGTGGGGGCAGAGAGGGGGGCTTGCAATAGTGGGGGGGAAGAGAGGGCTGCAATGGTGGAGGAGACTGGTCCCCAACCAGTTAAGCACAGGCAGGATTTTTTTTTTTAATGACACATTTTTTGGGCATTTAAAAGGTAGGTGACAGAGAGAGGAGGGAGGTGCACCGTTATATCATATGGTGAGAGAGAGAGATAATGCAGACCTAGTCCGCTTGCTTGTCCTACCTTGCCACTGCCAATTGTAATTTTGTGTTTGCTGTCACGACGCACATGCTCCAAGGGTGGCCGGGCTCGCGGTTAAACTCCTCTCCTCTGCGCCTTCCTTCATCACCCTGCAGGGAAAGTGGGCGGTACTGGCTGTGCACCGCACGGGACGATGGGATGATGACGCCGATCACGTTCGGTTCTCCAGCTCGGCGCTCCTCCCCTCCCTCAGAGTGACTCGTGACACAGCTGGAAGTAAAGAAAGTGCGCTCCTTTAACCGACATCACTGTACACATGTCACTGATTGGAGGCATAGGGCAGGCAGGCAGGCATCCACCCACCCTGCATTATGCATAATTTCAAAGTGCGGCCGCCGCGGCAGCGATGGCGGCCGCGTCTGGGGCCCTGCATTGATTGATTTGACTGACAGGCAGCCGGCCTACCGGGAATTTTCCCGGTATCCCGGTAGGCCAGTCCGGCCCTGCATATAAGTACCCGTGCAGTGGTGGAGCGCACATTTGGCCTCCTGAAGTCCCGTTTCCAGTGCCTGGATAAGTCTGTGGGTACCCTGTTGTATTCCCCAAACTTTGTGTGCCAGATCATCGGTGCATGTTGCATTCTGCACAACTATGCCATGAGAAAGGGCCTGCAGATTGACATACGTGATGACCTGACCCCCCAACCACACAGTCCCCCCCCTGCCAGAGGCTACCCCATCTGCTGAGGGAAGAGCAGTCAGGAAGGTCCTCGTGGTAGGCTTCTTTGGCTGTTATGCCGCGTACACACGGTCGTTTTTTGCGATGAAAAAAAACGACGTTTTTTAAAACGTCATTTAAATTGATCGTGTGTGGGCAAAACGTCGTTTTTTGTCTTAAAAAAAACGACCAAAAAAAAATTCCAACATGCTTGAATTTTTTGTGTCATTTTTCAAAACGTCGTTTTTTGTTTCACAAAAAGTCACCGTGTGTAGCAAAAACGTCGTTCAAAACAACGTTTTTGAACCCGCGCATGCCCAGAAGCTAGTTATGAAGCGAGTTTCAATGGAAAAGAGTGGTGAACGTAACCTCGCTTTTTGTGAAAAAACGATGGTGTGTATGCAAAATTGTCTTTGAAAAGTGACGTTTCAAAAACATCGTTTTTTACTTCACAGAAAACGTCGTTTTTTTTCATCGCAAAAAACGACCGTGTGTACGCGGCATAAAACACACACATTCATAATGGCACACGGACAATGCACGCATGCACACCACTGTGGTACCTAGATCACACATACCACATCCACATCACATTGGATTAGCCCAAGTCCAACATGCAGGACTTGGGAGCAGCAACGCCGGCGTCAAGGCCCCAATGATGTTGCTTTGCATTCATACGACATTCACACGGTCGTGGGGATAACTTCTCCACCACGACCAAGGGTGACACCCCCTTACTGGCAGGAGTGCCACTTCCACATTCACACACCATTCACACTGTAGCCTGCACTCCTCACCGTGTGCAGATACTACCAAAATAAAAAAACTCATAACCTGAGTCTAACATAAATAAAAACTCATAACCTGAGTATAAAATAAATAAAAACTCATAACCCGAGTATAACATAAAGAAAAACTCATAACCTGAATATAACATAGCAAAAAAAAAACATAATTTGAGTCAATAAAAAAAATGTCACTCATCTGCCCTGATGTGGGCTTCTCCTAGTGCCACGACCCCGGCTCCTTAACTGCCTGGGATAGAGACACAGGTGGGGGGGTTGGGCATCAGGAGGTGGGGGGGTTGTGCATCAGGAGGTGGAGGAGCATCCCCTGGAGCCTCCCTGGCTGGCTGCCTGCCCTCCAAAGCCAGAGCAATGCGGGTGAGGATCGCATTAGTCTCCGCAAGCATCACCCTGGTCTGCCTTCCCTCCTCCACGACGGCCTCTGCCAGGCTCTTAACCTCAGATGCGAGGCCTGCTGTCTGCACCTCTCCCAGGCTGGTGACAATAGCAGCAGAATTGCAGCTGATATCTTGCAGGCTGTCCAGAAGCTGCGATGAAGGTGCCAGGCTGTCAGCAAGACGCCGCATATTTACTGACACATCACCCACATGGCGGGTCTGCCAGGCCTGGTCCCTGGCAAGGGTTTCCTGGAGTACCTCAAGAACACCCCTTGTTTTATGTGTTGCTTTCCGGGGACCAGAAGAGGCTTGGGGCCGTGGGTACGGGGAGGCCCTTGAGGGGCTTTCCCTGATGGGGGAGGAGGGTGAGGGAGTTCCCCTGATAGGGGTAGGAGGGTGAGGGAGTTCCCCTGATGGGGGAGGAGGGTGAGGGAGTACCACTAGGTAGACCGCTCCCTCGAGGTCCCCGTGCTCCTCCACTACTTCCTCCAGAGGAGAGGTGTGGGCACATCTGTGGATGACACAAAAGATGCACATGTTGGTGGACCCACACACTTGTCACATGTTCCCTCCCCCCCCCCACATGCTACACACCAGATAGTAGATAAAACACACTTACCTGTTCCCAAGGACTGGTCGCCGGAGTCATACCCCTCCATGCCCTCCACCTTCTCACGCTGCAGGCATTGCGCAATCTGCTCCGGGGTCAACTGCACAGGACATGCTGGCCCTCCTCCCGTGCCCCTAACATGCCTACTAATCTGGGCCAGCTTTTCTTTCACCCTCCGCCTCATGGGATTGATCTTCTTCTGAATATCTTGTGGGCGCCTGTTCGCAATGCCCTCAGCACTGACCCGAACGCTCAGCTCCCTCAGGATCTCTTGTTTCCTGGCCTTGCTGGTCTGCTGACTGAGGGTACCATGGAGGTATTTATCATACCTCACTATGCCATCCACTATTATCTCCCTCTCCCTCATGGAGAAATTCTTCTTCCTCCTGTCTTTTGGGGCAGCAGCCATGACAATACAAAAGTTCTTTCCCTGGGGGGGGGGGGGGAGGATGTTCTTTTGCGCCGGAAGGGCGCATGTCTGGGCCTTTTTATAGGCTGCGGTAAAGCCGGTTGGGCGGAGTTTCTCTGGAAGCTGGACCGGCGTTATTTGTGAGCATGCGCACAAGGGAACGAACATACTGCGCATGCTCCGTTCATGATACGCCGAGCGGAAATCAGTAATCCACGTTCTGGAGATCGACGAAATTAAGTTACACCGGCACAAAGTTAGGCGCAAGTGCTGCATGAATACTGTACTTGCCTCTCAGAGTTATGTCGGCATAGAGCTAATGAGATGCGCTACACCGGCATAAGTATGCGCTGATCTACCTGAATCTAGCCCATAGTATGAAATTTATAAATACAATTTACATATAGAATAATGTAATATAAAATAATATAATATTTTTTAAAAGGGTAAGGGTTACAACGCATGTCAGGCTTTTATTGATGTTTGTTTCCCTGCTAGGAAGGTTCACATTCTCTATCTGCCGTGGTGACCATTGTCATCAAAGTAGAAAGTGATGGGAAACCCAAAATGTTACAGTTGTCACCAGAACAGGAGGTGAAATCTTCCAACAGGATTTGTTTTTCGAGCAACAACTTTCTAAGAGGGGATTTCCCTGAATTTTGTAGAGGGTTTTTTTTTTAAGTTCCTGTTCTGTCTCAGTGATTGCCCCCAGGGACACAAATAGCAAGACAATTTAATACAACTAATAGGAGTTTAAACCTCTCTTGTGTGCCACAGGGCTCATTTCAATATAATCAAGGGGACCATTGCCTTGACTCTGGATCCCTGGAATAGAATACTCCTGGCCCTGTCTTCTTCCAACCTGCGCACCTTTCCATGTCTAAAATGTTTGGCACTATGGTGTTGACAGCTTCGAGGGTCAAGTGGGAGCTGGAGAAGGCGGCCCTTTTGGAAGGGGTTTCTCCACCAGTGGAGGCCAGGAAGCATAATTCAGGTCATTTAAATTACCTCAGTCACGAGAAACTGCCTCATTTGCCATTCCATTGCCCCAATTCCTGGTTCACAATCATGTCCAATGCTAGCAATATGGAATCAGGAGGCTTGCTGCCTGTTGGGGAAAGCTCAAGGCAGACGGGGCTGTCAATTTCACGCCGGTCTCCCACTTTAAAAGACAAAGAGGGACTTACAGCCTGTTCTCTATTACAGAAAGCAGAGCCAATTATGTTGTGGGCTCAGAAGAATTGAGTCCGAAATTTCTAGCAGACTTTCTTTTCAGAGTCCGATTGGACAACAACAAATGGTTTCTACCTGTGGAGGTTTGCAGGCACAAATGCCCTGATGGATCATTGGAAATGCGGTAGGACCTGTGAATTTCCTCCAGTCCTGGTCAACCTTGGGTTTCTACAAAGACTCCAAACAGAGGTTGTGGAGGTAGTGGCAGTGATGCCTTATTGGCCAATAAGGCCATGGTTCCCCTTGCTAGCACAGTTCAGCTTCCAGAACCCAGTGCACCTTCTCCTCAGCCAAGACCTTCTGTCACTGGGTGCAATTCTGTCTATAAGTGTAACAATTTGGTTACATTTAATGAAGGTACAACATTTAGCAACATATTGCTACACTTACACTTACACTTTTATACTCTGTAGCTCCTTATGGATTTTGCTTCTAATCCCCTTGTGGGGGCTTCCATTTATGGATGGACATTTTATAGTTACACAACCTATCACATTGCTATAATATTTTTATATGGACTATAGACTGAAGGACTTTTGAATAAATGGTAGTGGAACGAATCATTTGAGTTTCCATTGTTCTTATGGGGAAATTTGCTTTGATATAAAAGTGCTTTGGATTACAAGCATGTTTCTGGAACGAATTATGCTCGCAATCCAAGGTTTTACTGTACCTTAAAAAAAATTGACCTTTTCCTGCTGGAAAATGCAATAATTCTTTCTATCCTTGCTGACTCAAATATGTCTTGATTAAATCATTAGCTACTGTATTGTTTGTAATTTAACTGATTAGTGAAATTTATTGATGATGGGTGGGGATTTGTTAAACTACCTGTAATTAAGTGTAATATGTTTAACTGATGTACTGTGTAAATTAATTGACTCATAATGCTCATTGAGTAAAAGTTTGTATTTTGTTGAAAACATTCCTATCTTCCCCTAAAAATTGTAACTTTAAAAGCCTTGTCACCTTTAGCCTTTACTTATTCAATTATCAAAGATGCATTACATTGATTAGTGTGGCTTTATCATTTCTGCTAAAAAGTCAACAGGATTGCATGCCGTAATTAGATTGTTGTATTATTTTTGCTGTTATGTCTGTTTTTTTTTTAATCACATGTTTTTAAAATAATAACAATGTTTCTATTATTATTAATAATAATAATAATAATAATAATAATAATTGAATTATAATAATCGTAATAATAATAATGGCTATTATTATTATTATTATTATTATTAATAATAATAATAATACTACTAATAATAATAATAATTGAATTATAATTATATTAATAATGGTAGTTATTATTAATTATAATAACATTAATATTATAGAGTAAAACACTCTGAAATTAAAACAAAACTGTGGTATAGATGGGTCTTTTCCAGTAGGACTGGTAGGCCGGCAATTGGATTTTAGCACTACCCACAGAGTGTCCCATAGACCCCCTGCTGATTGAGCAATAGGAGGCCCATTTTCTAAGGCTATGCACAGAAGCCTTCTAACAATGGCTATATTGCAGCATTGGCTGGATGACACAAAATGGGGGTGGGAGAGAGATGGAGGGGGGGGGGGGAGAAAAGTTTAAGTGTGAAGCCTTTTCAGAGCCCACAAGCCCAACTCTTTAGCCCTGTCAAATAAATTATGCAAAGGACACTAAGAAATGAACAGCCAACCGTGTTCTTCCTTTGACTGCGCCTTTCTAACCTAAGGCATGTTTTCTTGTATGCTTTTGTGTTTCTGCGCTATGTTTCTGATCATGGCATCTAGAGAGTGGTTTGCTTCACAGAACCACAAGTAGTGTTTTACTGATAGCAATTAAAGCCTATGGATGCAGCAATGTTCATACAGGCCATCTATGAGGACATGCTGTTGGCCAACTAATTAACTTATTTTTTAAAGAACAAAATTGGATTAACAACACATCTGTACCAAACATTTCAGACAGAGCTCATGAACGTTGTATTATTTTTCTACAAATTATACTTTTTGCACAGGGATCTAATTTCATTACAGTGGATTGGAAGTCATTATATACATATACACTTGATAGGGGCTATATATAAAGCAGTTAATGTGACAACAGATGGATCAATCACTGTCATTTAAAAGACATTTACCAGAGATATTTACTTGCAGGGAACAGTCATTTTTTGGCTAACCACTTGCTTACTGGGCACATATACCCCCCTTCCTGCCCAGACAAACTTTCAGCTTTCGGCACTGCGTCGCTTTAACTGACAATTGTGCTGTTGTGTGACGTGGCTCTCTAACAAAATTGAGCTTCCTTTTGGTGGTATTTGATCACCTCTGCGTTTTTATTTTTTTGCGCTATAAACAAAAAAAAGAGCGACAATAATAAATTATAATAAAACACAATTTTTTTTCTTTTTGTTATAATAAATATCCCAATTTTTTTTTCTTTTCTCAGTTTAGCCCTACATATTTTTGGTAAAAAAAAAAAAGAAATCGCAATAAGGGTATAGTGATTGGTTTGTGCAAAAGTTATAGCGCCTACAAAATAGGGGACAGAATTATGACTTTTTTTCTTTTTTTTTTTTTACTAGTAATAAATTGCAGCTTTCCCTTTTTTTCCTTCTGTTTTCACCCAGTAATCTGGCCAGTAACATACCTCCTATATTAGAGTGCCCCCACTTTGGATGAAGTAGAGGGGGCACAGCAGACAGTAGGACTGTCAGTCTGCAGGGTGTGTTAGATAGTTATATAGTTAGCAAAGTTTTTGGGACGTCTGCCTTTACATGCACATGAACTTTTTTGGCATCCCGATTTGAACAGATCTGTCTGCTGGGATTTTGGTTTGCTCGCGTGTACACACGAGCAAACCAAAATCCCCGCCAGCAGACAGCGCGCTGACGTGTCGGTGACGTTGACGCCGCCACGTCACCGCACCAGGATGTAAAACACTTCCGCGCATGCGTCGAAACCATTCGGCGCGTGTGCGAGAAGACATGTCTGCTGGTTAGCGTACTAACCAGCAGACATGTCGGGCGGATGGGTTCCCAGCCGACAGATTTCAAAGCATGCTTTGAAATCTGTCGGGTGGCCAAATCCATCTGTTTGCCCGTACACACGATCGAATCTGTCTGCTGAAACGGTCTAGCAGACCGTTTCCAGCAGACAGATTTGATCGTGTGTACGAGGCCTTAGTCTGTAGGGTTCAATATTGAGTTGGCCTACCCTTCACAGCTATAACAGCTTCAACTCTTATTGGAAGGCTGTCCACAAGGTTTAGGAGTATGTCTATGGGAAAGTTTGACCATTTTTCCAGAAGTGCATTTGTGAGGTCAGGCACTGATT
The DNA here is from genome assembly GCA_029574335.1 of Rana kukunoris. NCBI lineage: Eukaryota > Metazoa > Chordata > Amphibia > Anura > Ranidae > Rana > Rana kukunoris. Next base: position 87,569 of record JAJQKJ010002292.1, read on the forward strand.
TTGGATAAGAAGGCCTGGCTTGCAGTCTCCGCTCTAATTCATCCCCAAGGTGTTCTATCAAGTTGAGGTCACGACTCAGGTGCAGGTCATTTGTGCAGGTCAGTCAGGTTCCTCCACCTTAAAATTAATCATCCATGTCTTTATGGACCTTGCTTTGTGCACTGGCGCACAGTCATGTTGGAAAAGGAAGGGGCTGGCCCCAAACTGTTCCCACAAAGCATGAAATTGTTCAAAATGTCTTGGAATGCTGATGCCTTAATGCCGCGTACACACGGTCGTTTTTTGCGATGAAAAAAAACGACGTTTCTTAAAACGTCATTTAAATTGATTGTGTGTGGGCAAAACGTCGTTTTTTGTCTTCAAAAAAACAAGCAAAAAAAAATTCCAACATGCTTGAATTTTTTGTGTCGTTTTTCAAAACGTTGTTTTTTGTTTCACAAAAAGTCACCCCCCCTGTGTTTAGCAAAAACGTCGTTCAAAAACGACCCCGTTTTTCAACCCGCGCATGCCCAAAAGCTCTCCCAGTTATGAAGCGAGATTCAATGGAAAAGAGTGGTGAACGTAACCTCGCTTTTTGTGAAAAAACGATGGTGTGTATGCAAAATTGTCTTTGAAAAGTGACGTTTCAAAAACGTAGTTTTTTACTTCACAGAAAACGTCGTTTTTTTTCATCGCAAAAAACGACCGTGTGTACGCGGCATAAGAGTTCCCTTCACTGGATCTAAGGAGCTCAGCCCAACCCTTGAAAAACAACCCCACATCATATTTCCCCCCACCAAATGATTTGGACTAGTGCACAAAACAAGGAAACCCTGGGTGGGTTTCTGAATCCATCGCAATTCTGCACAACACGTGGGATGGGATTAAAATGGAAAAATGCAGGCCAAGTTCCTCTTTAATTTTATGTTCACTGTAGGCGGCTTGTCCTGGTCCATTGTTTTAAATGATAGCGATCGATTCATATGTAGTGAATGTTTGATGAATGTCACAATCACTGCTTACGAACATACTTGTATGACAGAATACAACTTCGGAAGTAATTTAATGTATTGAATTTCTTAGTTTTTTTTTCGTTTCCTTAACTCTTTTTGAACAAAAACTGTACCAAGTAAATAAAAAAAGTGGACATTGTGTACACTTACGATAAAGATTTTCTAGACTACACCTTGTTGTCCAAAAAGTCAGAATTGCCTGTCGAAAGCACTATACTAACAATTGTATAATCGGGCGATTGTTCATCATACATTTTTTCTTTTGATCTTCTTATTGTGTATACGGGCCTTAACGGGGTTGTAAAGGTAAAAAAAATTCCCTAAATGGCTTCCTTTACCCTAGTGCAGTCCTCCTTCACTTAGCTCTTTCTTCCATTTTGCTTTTAACCACTTGCTTACTGGGCACATAAACCCCATTTCAGCTTCCGGCACTGCGTCACTTTAACTGACATTTGCGCGGTCGTGCGACGTGGCTCCCAAACAAAATTGACGTCCCTTTTCCCCACAAATAGAGCTTTATTTTGGTGGTATTTGATCACCTCTGCGGTTTTTATTTTTTGCGCTATAAACAAAAAAAGAGCGACAATTAAAAAAATATATATATTTTTTTTACTTGTTGCTATAATAAATATCACAATTTTTTTTTCTCAGTCTAGGCCGATACGTATTTTTCGACGTATTTTTGTAAAAAAAAAAAATCGCAATAAGGTTTGCGCAAAAGTTATAGCGCCTACAAAATGGGGAACAGAATTTTATTATTTTATTTTTTACTAGTAATGGCGGCCGCCAGGTACACACATTGGCTCTTCAGCGATGCGATGAGACAGTGTTTACCCGCCGTGCGCCACCCAGTGTCACGCGCGGGTAATGCACTTTAAATGACGTCCAAAGACGTCAACTTGGCACTTGAGAGCCACGCTGTTAACTTCTTTTGTCAATAGCGTGGATCTCAAGTGGTTAAATGTCCTTATTTCTTATGAGAAATCCTCACTTCCTGTTCTTCTGTCTGTAACTAAACACAGTAATGCGACACTTTCTTCCTGGTGTGGAGAAAGCCTCTTGAGGGGGGAGGGGGCGAGCAGGAGTGTCAGGACGCCCACTAACACACAGCTTCTTTCTCTATCTGCAAAGTAGATAGCGTCTTGACCCTCCTGCTCCCCCCTCCCCCTCAAGAGGCTTTCTCCATATAGCGCCCCCTACTGTCAGTTATGGGCACTATTGTAAATTTAGTGGGGGGATGAGAGAGTTATCCTGCACTCATCCATGTTATTTGTCTAAATTTGTGTTTTGGGCTGGGCTGCCTGTGGTCCCATTTTCTGTCCTGAGGATATGTTATCATCCTTGGGCAGCAGATGGCGCCAGAGGTGTTCCAGAACAGAGCCGCCTTTTCTCAGCAGCCAATCAGAGGAGTATTTCCCTCGTTGGGCATGGGAAAGGGTATATCTGATGCGAGCGCCTTTTTGTCCGGGTCTTCTACCCGGGTCTTCTACCCGCAGTGGGTCGCAGGTGCGGCACCCACCTTCAGGGTGCGCGCACGCCACAAGGCCGCCACTATGGCCTACCTGGCCGGGGCCTACACTATGCAGAGCTACAAACTCCGGGCCTCATGGCTCAGAGCAACTGATGCTATCAGGCACCCCAGTGACTTACTGGGTTCCCACTTCTACTGAGAAGATCCCAAGCTGGGTGCTGTTCGGTGGGGGATCGGTCTGAGGAGAACCCGGAGGCAGGTGATCCAACAGGGCTTGAAAGAACCATCGGGGATCTGGTTACCAGAAACTGACAGAACATAGTCAGACTGTCAGCTGGTGACCTTTGCTAACATACCTACTGGGAGGATTTGCTCTACAGCTTCACTCTGCAAACATTGGGCCTGTGAGAGAGGTTTCCATCTTAAATCCTAATTTAATTAGAGCCAAGTCGGTGGCAGAGACTTGTTCCTTCCCAGAAGCTCTAAGTGACGTTTCGCCTGCCAGGCCTGTGAGAGGGGTCTGTCCGGGGGCACTTTACCCACTCTGGCTAGAGTGGCGACGTGATAGATACTACTGTTGAAGGCAGGACTGCTTTCCTTATCTAAAGCCTGATGCTGCAAAGTTCTTCTTCTCTTCATCAACCTATCCTGTCTACCTCAAGTTGATGTTGGTCATGTTTGACCAGGAATAAAGCAATGGAAAATGCAATCATCGGCCTGGACATTCAGTAACTGCTCTGCTCACCACCTTCACCCCTAGACACCACTCAGAGGTAACTTAAATATGCCGATCCTAAATCTAATCAGCGGCTCCTGAGGGGGTTAGCGCTACATCCAAAACAGGGAGAAAGCCTCTCATTACCGTGTTTAGTTACAGACAGAAGAACAGGAAGTGAGGATTTCTTAGAAGAAATAAGGACATTTAAAAGCAAAATGGAAGGATGAGGTAAGCGAAGGTTTTACTGCACTAAGGTAAAGGAAGCTATTTAGGGGAAGAAAAATTACCTTTACAACCCCTTTAAAGTGGAAGTCCATGCTAAAACTAAAATCCCTGCATCTATAGCCACCAACATTCTAACACTAACCTATCTTCCACTGTAGAAAAATAATTAGCACGCATACCTTTTCTGCAGGCGATCTGACCCAGTCTTGGCAGAAGACACAACGGCTGTGAAATGAATAGGGAGTGACGTCACCAATAGACTTACGATATTGGACGTGTCCTCTGCAACCACCCACATAGCGAAGCCACGGCTGACAGCTCAGTGTGGGGTCGGGTTGGATTGCCTGCAGAAAAGGTATGTATACTGATTTTTTCTTTACTGGGCTAATGTTAGTATGTTGGTGGCTATAGATGCAGGGATCTTATTTTTAGCATGGACTTCCACTTAAAATATAGCACTTTTACTGTATGCTTAAGGTATATATATATATATATATATATATATATATATATATATATATAGTTTTTTTTTTTTCCCGAAGTTATAAATTGAAAATTGAGAAACATCTAAAACTGAATGCATACCTATATTACTACATATTTTTTTAATATCAACCTGCAAGATGAAAAACTGGATTTGATTGCAATGGTCTCTAAAGTGGAATTAAACCTCTACCATTTTTTTTTTTTTATTAGGCCCCAAAGTTTTACGCTATATCGCTACCCCTGCAGGGGTCACTGATATTAAATGTTTTTTTCCCCAAAGAGCACAGTCACCCAAGTAATACTCCATTCACTCTGACTCTAATAAACAGTCCAGGGGTTGTCTTTTTGTGGTTTATTGTAACAGGAACTTCTATAAGTCTCTTTGGTATATGTAATCTTCTCATTAGCACTTGATGAGAAATTGGACAGTCTTAAGGCCTCACATCTGAAGACCTCACGGGTTGGGACCATGAAGGGAATCTCTTTAACTGGAAACTCTCTTCTTGGTAGTTAAAGTGGAGTTCCACCCTTAAAATCACTTTGTTTCATTACATCCAGCATACTGGCGTCAGCGCCAGTATGCTGTTTTTTTTGTTTTTTTAATGCACGTACTTACTTTATATAAAATCATTGAATTTCAGGCGCACCGCGGAATGTCGCCACTATAAGGCGTCACGCCTTCCGGAAACAGCCGATTAGCATTCGGCTTTTCTCGGAGCCTGCGCACAGACCCAGGAGCTGACTGCGCAGGCGCCGTATATAGCGGCGTCACGCCATCCGAAAAAACCCGAACTAGGACCGGCTATTTTCGGCGCCTGCGCAGTCAGCTCCTGGGTCTGTGCGCAGACGCCGAGAAAAGCCGAATGCTAATCGGCTGTTTCCGGAAGGCGTGACGCCTTATAGTGGCGACATTCCGCGGTGCGCCTGAAATTCAATGATTTTATATAAAGTAAGTACGTGCATTAAAAAAAAAAAAAAACAGCATACTGGCACTGACGCCAGTATGCTGGATGTAATGAAACAAAGTGCTTTTAATGGTGGAACTCCGCTTTAAGGGTATTGAACAGTCTAAGGCCTGGTACACACTATAGGTTTTTTCCATTCAACCCAGCGGGTTGAATGAGAAAAAACTGTCTGCTAAATAACTGTCTGTACTATGCCAAGTTAGTACAGTGATCTCCCCAGCTGAACACTGGTAAACGTCTCCCGACATTTGGCCCGTGTGTACCCAGCTTAAGGCTCCATAGTTGGAGGCTATGGGGTAAGTCTTTTGAGCATCTGGTTACCTAGTCTCAAGGATCAATTTAAAGGGTAAATTCACCTTTACAAAATAATCTGTCAGGTGAATTTCCACAGCACACAGGCCCCCCCCCCCCCCCCCCTCCCGCTCACCTGGACCATGGCAATCTCCTGTTCTAAGCCCCAGTATGTTCGCGTCAGGAATCTGGGGAGTAGAAATCCCCTGAGCTGAATGTCCAAAATGTACCTCGTCATGAAGGACGTTTCGAAGCATTCGAGTTGGTCAGCGCTGTCGCATGGGACACACCGACCAATCAGCAGCCACATAGCACCTCCTGTCAGCTATGAAGTAGACGCGTGGATTTCGAGGGAATTTCTAAGCTCTGGACCACTGACGCAAATATTCCGGGGCTCAGAACGAGAGATTGCCACAGTCCAGGTCAGCGGGACTGGGGGGGTAGGGGCGAGGAGGGGGTCCTGTGTACGTTCACCTTACAGATTTTTCTGTAGAGGAGAACTTGCACTACTCCCCTGGACAGTTGCCGCATTCCGGCTTCCTCCAGACACATCCCAGTGAGTGAGATGGCACCTCTCAAGACCAAATCCCTGGTGGTGCTGTTTTCCATTCAGTACTAAGCAAAGTCCATGTAATCTTGGAATTTCTGAGGCTTCCTAGAGCAGTTGTACAGTCCATGGGCTACTTGACAGCAGCAGCCCTACACCTCTTGAACCCTCCAAGAACCCTGCTCTCCAGTGTCTCAAACAACTTATTTCCATTCCAGCCCCCAACTGGTCACTACTTACCAGGGATTAGATGACGCTAAATACACAGGCTGGTTGATTTGAATCTCCCACCCTAAGCTTTAGAAACTTCTTTCAGAGGCAGGGGGAAACAATCAAACGCCCAACCTCTGAGACCCCGATCAGACCAGAACAGTGATTGTTCTCTTAAATACAGAAGGAGACAAAAACAAAATTTGCCTAACATCCTACCCTAGGAGAGTGCTACATTGCCATATTGTACTAGTATGCAATGCATATTTGCACATTTTGGCAGACTTATCTGGCAAGTGATTGTCTCCAGCTCAGCACTTCCATCAGGCGCTGCCACATTCTCCTGCTCTTCGTTACAGGTTCCAAACCTTTGCTGCTTGATTGGCTTGGCTTTGATAAAAGAAACTCTCACGTATGTGCACAGGAGTCACATTATCAAGGCACAAATTGGTGCCATAAATGTACACTGAGCTGCATATGCGTGGCTCAGTGCACATAAATACTGACAGGCAGGATTTCTACCTATCTGATGTTTTTTTTCTAGGTTTAATTCCACTGTATGTGGAAAAAATTACAAGCTATAAACCACATTGTAAGCAGATATAAATCAGTTACGTATTCATTAGGTGTCCAAAGGTCTTTAACTAGTACTTAAAGCCCAGTTTTAATTCGGGGGAACCCCTGTGGTTTCAGTGCCCCCACCTAAAGCTCCACCTTGCCACCAAATGTTTAAAAAAAACATAAATAACTTTAAGAGTCCATTTACATCTATGCATGTGTATAGAGGTGTGTCTCTTTGTAGTGTTAGGCAAGTGTGTTTTCACGCCTACATGCTCATTGCCTTTGTCTATTGACATGGCTTTTTGATGCGCATATTTAGTGCATTATTTGAATGCAGAATTTGAAGTGGATATGGTTAACAGCCATTGACCAAGGCTTGTTAGTACCTGTTGCCAATACATCTGTGTACATTTTTTAATGAATTTTGATGAACCGTTATTGAATTGTATAGGCCTCCCAATGCAAAGATGGCCACGACCAGAAATGCTAGGGGGTGTTTTTTTAAAGTGTTTTCTTTAGCCAAATAAGGAATGGAGACATTGATGGATAGGGGAGATTGCTTTGAATACAGTGCAGAAAATAAGTATTTGAACACCCTGCTATTTTGCAAGTTCTCCCACTTGGAAATCATGGAGGGGGTCTGAAATTGTCATCGTAGGTGCATGTCCACTGTGAGAGACATAATCAAAAATAAAAATTCCAGAAATCACAATGTATGATTTTTTTAACTATTTATTTGTATGATACAGCTGCAAATAAGTATTTGAACACCTGAGAAAATCAATGTTAATATTTGGATAGTAGCCTTTGTTTGCAATTACAGAGGTCAAACGTTTCTTGTAGTTTTTTCACCAGGTTTGCACACACTGGAGGAGGGATTTTGGCCCACTCCTCCCACACAGATCTTCTCTAGATCAGTCAGGTTTCTGGGCTGTCGCTGAGAACACAGAGTTTGAGCTCCCTCCAAAGATTCTCTATTGGGTTTAGGTCTGGAGACTGGCTAGGCCACGCCAGAACCTTGATATGCTTTCTTACAGAGACCACTCCTTAGTTATCCTGGCTGTGTGCTCCGGGTCATTGTCCATGTTGGAAGACCCAGCCTCGACCCATCTTCAAAGCTCTAACTGAGGGAAGGAGGTTGTTGCCCAAAATCTTCGCAATACATGGCCCCCCGGTCATCCTCTCCTTAATACAGTGCAGTCGCCCTGTCCCATGTGCAGAAAAACACCCCCAACGCATGAATGCTACCACCCCCATGCTTCACAGTAGGGATGGTGTTACTTGGGATGGTACTCATCATTTCTTCTTCCTCCAACACGGTTAGTGGAATTATGACCAAAAAGTTCTATTTTGGTCTCATCTGACCACATGACTTTCTCCCCATGACTCCTCTGGATCATCCAAATGGTCATTGGCAAACTTAAGACGGGCCTTGACATGTGCTGGTTTAAGCAGGGAAACCTTCCGTGCCATGCATGATTTCAAAAACCATGACGTCTTAGTGTGTATTACCAACAGTAACCTTGGAAACAGTGGGACCACCAGCTCTTTTCAGGTCATTGACCAGCTCCTCCGCCGTGTAGTCCTGGGCTGATTTCTCACTTTTTTAGGATCATTGAGACCCCACGAGGTGGAGATTTTGCATGGAGCCTCAGTCCGAGGGAGAGATTGACAGTCATGTTTAGCTTCTTCCATTTTCTAATGATTGCTCCAACAGTGGACCTTTTTTTTCACCAAGCTGCTTGGCAATTTCCTCGTAGACCTTTCCCAGCCTTGTGGAGGTGTACAATTTTGTCTCTAGTGTCTTTGGACAGCATTTAGTCCTTGGCCATGTTAGTAGTTGGATTCTTTACTGATTGTATGGGGTGGAACAGGTTCTTTTATGCAGCTAATGACCTCAAACAGGTGCATCTAATTTAGGATAATAATGGAGTGGAGGTGGACATTTTTAAAGGGCAGACTAACAAGTCTTGAGGGTCAGAATTCTAGGTGTTCAAATACTTCTTTGCAGCTGTATCATACAAATAAATAGTTAAAAATTCATAAATTTTGATTTCTGGAATTTTTCTTTTTGATTATGTCTCTCACAGTGGACATGCACCTACGATGACAATTTCAGACCCCTTCATGATTTCCAAGTGGGAGAACTTGCAAAATAGCAGGGTGTTCAAATACTTATTTTCTGCACTGTATGTTCGGCTGTTTGGTTCTTTTTGTTCTGTGTATTTTCTTTTCTTTTCTTTGTGCTGCTAATTGGGACTTGATGAAAGAGTGCTGCTCTTCGTTGGCTAAATTCCTCGGGCCTGGCGGGACGGGGGAGGATGGGTTTTCCTCTCCCTGTCGTACTGGGCCGACCTTGGTACTGGGATGGACGGATCTGTTATGATGTATAACCCCCCTTATGACTAACTGTCGGGTAGTATCGTGGAATATGAGGGGTCTCAATTCAGCTGTGAAACGTTCTTTAGTGCTTAACTATCTGAGGAAACTTCACCCTCAGGTGTGCGTCCTGCAGGAGACACACTTGATGGGCTCGCGAATCCTGAGTCTGAAGAGGGCATGGGTCGGTGCGCACTATCATGCACCCTACTCTAATTACGCCAGGGGTGTTAGCATTCTTGTGCATAGATCCTTGCCATTTCAGCTTTTGGATGTGAAGCTGGACCTAGGTGGCAGATATGTGCTCCTGCATGCCCTGATTTCTTTGATTCCTTTTGTGCTGGTGGGGGTGTATTTGCCCCCCCCCCCCCGGCAGATTTGGATATCCTCCATTCCCTTATGCAGCAGGTTACTATGTACAATGTAGATAATGTACTTATCACGGGGGACTTTAACATGGTTGTGTCCAGGGATCTGGACAGGCTTCGCGCCTCTGGCCCTGGGCAGCATGGACTTGCCGACTGGGCATCTGCCTTTCATATGACGGATGTCTGGCGTCCTTCCACCAGGGGGTATACCTGCCTCTCGAGCACATATCAGACCATGTCCTGCATTGACCTGGCGTTTGCCTCCCCTGGTCTGCTACGTAGGGTGGTCGATGCTGAGATACTATCTAGGGGTATCTCGGATCATGCCCCGCTGTCTGTTACCATCCAACTTTCCCGGGAGGTGGGAGTGAGGCTGCTGAGGCTGTCCAGGTACTGGATAATGGACCCTGACATTTAAGGGGAGATGCCTGAGGCTTATACTGGCTAGACAACGAGGGCTCTGTGGGACCCCTGGTTGGGTGGGATGCCTTCAAATCCTGGTTAAGGAGTGATTTTATGGCACGGGTTGCGGTGCGTAAAAGAGGATCTATGCAGTCTCTGAGGGAGCTCGAGGAACGAGCTAGGATTCGGGAGGCTGAATACGTTCACTCTCCCGACCCTGAACATTATGTGCCCTGGCAGGACGCCCTTAGGGATCTCTCTCTGCTCAGAGTTGACCTTACCAAGAAATCTATGTTGGAGAGTGCCCAAAGAGTTTTTGAGTACGGGGATAAGAACGGCAGGCTGCTGGCTTGGCTCGCCAAAGGACAGCGGCCGATGACACATGTTAGCAGGTTGCGGGATGGTGCTGGAGGGTTGCTTATGTCCCCTGCGAATATTGGGGCCCGGTTCCTGGAGTTTTACCTAGCTCTGTATTCTTCTAGGGTACATTACGACATCTCTGAGCTGCTTCGGTATCTGGACCGGGTTTCCCTCCCTTCTTTGACCGATGCTCAGAGTACTCAGTTGGACTCTGATATTACTCTGGAGGAGGTGCAGGTGGCTCTGAACTCCATGCAGCCTGTGAAGACCCCTGGGCCGGATGGGATCCCTGTTGAGTTCTACTCAGTGTTTCAGGAGCTTATTGCTCCTAGACTTACCGCTATGCTGCAGGGTTCCTTCTCTGAGGAGTGTAGCTCGTACAGGCCTATCTCCTTGATCAACGCGGATGCGAAGCTCCTTGCAAAAATCTTAGCTACTAGGCTTGGGGCAGTGATTGAATCGTTGGTTCAGGTGGATGAGACCGGATTTATGCCGGGGAAGGGCACCGACATCAACATCCGTCGGCTGTTCCTAAACCTAAATCTACGTCTCACAGCAATGGAGGAACTAGGGTCGTGGCCTCTCTCGATGCCGAGAAGGCCTTCGATTCTGTGGAGTGGGGGTACTTGTGGGCTGTACTGAGGAGATTTGGTGTGGGACCGAAGTTTCTCCAGTGGCTCGGAATGTTATATAAGTCTCCCAGGGCTAGGATTCGAGTAAACGACTTTCTGTCGGATTATTTTCTCCTCCAGAGGGGGACCGGCCAGGGGTGCCCTTTGTCACCCAGCTTGTTCGCCTTGGCTTTAGAGCCCTTGGCAGTGTTGGTCCGGGAATCAGACCGTATAGTCGGACTTAGGGTTGGCCCTCTGGAGGAGAAGATATCTTTGTATGCAGACGACACTCTTCTCTACCTTCACGACCCTGGTGACTCCCTGGCAGCTGCCTTGGAGATGTTCGACGAATTCGGTAAGTATTCTGGGATACACATTAACTGGTCCAAATCTGCTCTGTTCCCAATAGACGTGGGGGCTAAAGAGGTGGCCCCGTCGACTGCATTACAGTGGGTGGATGATTTCACGTATTTGGGAATTAGGGTCTCCCGTGACCTTCAGTCCTTCGACCGGGTCAACTTGAGACCGGTGGTTGACTGGCTCAGGGATCACTGCACACGCTGGTGTAATCTCCCGTTGAACCTTTTGGGACGAATTAACATCTAAAAAATTATTTATCTCCCTAAACTTAACTATATATTTAGGAACTGCCCTGTGTGGATATCCCCTTCCTTTTTTAGGAACCTGGATGGCTGCATTGGCTCTTTTCTATGGCGGGGTTCTCCCCCTCGGTTGGCCAGGTCCACCCTCCAGCTGCCTGTTAGCTTTGGGGGGTTGGCCCTGCCCAACTTGCTGGTCTACTACTGGGCGGCTGTACTGGTTACGGCACGGTGGTGGTTTGAGCAGTCCAGGGCTAATGCGGCTGTCTGCCTCGAGGCGGCGATTATCGGGTCTCTTACTGAATGGAGTGATCTGCTCTATAGAGGGCCCTCTCCGTACCCCATGCTGCCGGGTCCGACGAGAACTACGCTTTAGGTATGGGGCATGGCCAGGCGCCGTTTTCTGTCCCTGGAACATTGGTCTCCCTTCACCCCATTGTGGGGGAATCCTGCGCTTGCTCACTTTCCTTCTGTGCCGGACCCACAGCTGTGGGCCCGCTGGGGCGTCAAGGTGCTGCGAGATATTGTTTTGGGGGGATCCCTGTTGTCCTTTCAGGATTTGTCGAGGCGCTGTGACCTGCCGCCCTGGATGCTATTCTGCTACTTTCGGCTGCGGCATGCCATCAGGGCACAATTCCCCACCCCGCCTGTGCTTCAGGCGGACGTTGTGGAGGACCTGCTGGCTCAGAGCTCTTTAGCAAAGACCCTATCCTCCTTGTACCTGACACTCCTTACTAAAGACTCCCCTAAGATGGATTCCCTGTGGAGAAAGTGGGTGGGGGATGTCCCGTCCCTGGACAGGGAGACATGGGATGATTGCTTCGAGGATAGTTATAAATTGGTTATCTCTTCTAGAGATAAGCTGATACAAAGTAAGTTCTTGCACAGGGTCTACTTTACACCTCAGAGACTGCAAGGGATTTATCTATAACGGTCCCCGAACTGCACAAGATGTTGTACCTTCGAGGGTACCTATATTCATATGTTCTGGTCCTGCCCCAAACTGACAGACTTTTGGTCCACGGTGTTTGAGACTGTTAATGTCCGCCTCCATCTTAATCTTCCGATCTCCCCGGAGCTGGCTCTGCTGGGGGTGCAGGATGATGAGCAGAAACCTAGGTTCACTAAGCTGCTGATGTCGCTATTGTTTTTCTACGCCAAGAAGGCAATTTTGTTTTAATGGACATCTAGGGCTCCCCCACTCTGGGATTGTGGATGGATGCGGGTAACGCTGCCCTCCCTCTTTATAAAATGACGTATTTGAGCAGGGGCTGTCCTTTGAGGTTTGAACGAGTGTGGGGCCTATGGACTAATCCTCTGTGATAGGCTTGGCACCGTATTCAACGTTGGTGAAAGGTTCCCCGGCCTCTTCCTGCTCCCTCCCCCCCTCTCTGCTCCTTCTCTCCCCTCTTACCCTCTCCCTTCCCCCTTCCCCTCTCCCTTCCCCCTCCCCCTTCTCCCCTTTCCCCTTCCCTATCTGCAGTAGTCCCGAAGATGTATGGTTTCCATCTGTACGGATATTCAATTTCTGTGGGCTTTTTTTTTTTTTTTTGCATTTAATCCTTCTTTATTTAGGAAATATTAGTTTTACAGCATAAGTTACTTAACCATTGCATTGAAATCGACCAAATAAAACAAAACATTAACTTATTATCTCGTAGTCCTTTATACTCGTTTAAGACTCAGGGGTATATTTGGAGGTAACAGGGTAGGAGTGGGTGCAGGTTAGTTATTTACATCCAGGGTTAGCCTAATGACAGTGCCCTGTATTATCTCCTGTAGTTCCTGCTCCAGGTTTGGGTTCCCCATCTATTTGATGGGGTGTTATAATCCCCTGTTTTCTCCAGCCTCCCCCTATTATCCATTTTTAATTGTCTCTTTTATTTTTATCCTCGCCTCCCCCCTGTCTTTAATTCCATTTTTATTTCCCATGTTCTCTTGTGTTGCCATATCTCCTTTTATCTTTTATTTCCCTCTTCCCATCCTAACCTCTCCACCCCCCCCTAAAAAAAAAAAAAAAGGAAGAAACCCCCCCCCCCCCCCAATTCTCTCCCTCCTCTCCCATTCCGTCACTCCCCTCCCCATCAACCTCCTCCCTTCTTCTGAGTACATGAATACGTTCCATGCTCCCCAGGTCTAATTATATTGTTCCTTTCTATCTTGGGCTGATAAAACCACGTCCTCTATTGCACAAATATTCCTCACCCTATAGAGCCAGTCGGTTATCGTGGGGGGGTTATTTTTTTTCCAATTTTGAGTTATCCCAGCCTTAGCTTCGTTGATCATATGGCATATGATCGATTTCTTATATGTTTTTATTGGAATCTGTGTTAGGTGCAGCAAACAGAAAGCTGGATCGTCCTGCAATTGATATGTTCTAAATTTTTGGGTTATCCTTAATACTTCCTGCCAGTATTTACTGATCTTTGGGCAGGTCCAAAATAAATGATATATGGTTCCCCTATCTTCCTTGCATCTCCAACAGATATCTAGGGTTCCCGGAAACGCCCTACTCATTTTCTTGGTGTGTAGTACCATCTATTTAATATTTTATAATTTAATTCTTGGAGCCTAGTACTTATTGATGTTTTCATGGTTAAATTGATATTTTTTGCTGCTGAGTCTGTGAAAAATTCCTCTCCATATCTCTGGCCCATTCTCTTATAGATGGTATCTCCTGGCCTTCTAAAGGTGTTGTTCCTAGCCTATACAACCTAGATAGTAATTTATCCGGGGGTTCCTGGTTTTCACAGTATCTTTCAAATTGTGTTAATTCCCTTTTGTATCTATTTGTTGATCCCAGAGAGTTCAGAAAATGGCACAATTGTACCGCTTGCCAATTTTTAACCCCATATTTTCCTTCCTGGAGCACCAATGAGGGTATAGTTGGCCATCTGTCTTGTTCTGAGAAATGTAATATCTGTGTAAGGCCCCTCTCTCTGAGACTCCTATATGCTCCTTTCTCCATACCTGGTGGGAAGCAGGGGTTTCCTAATACTGGATACAGGGGGGAGAAGCTTGAGGTGTGTTTTCCTAACTGGCATATCTTGTGGCCTATTGCTAGCGTCGTCCCTATAATTAGATGGTTTTTTAATTGTATCGGCAGTATTTGATAGCACCAAAGTGCTCTTTGCAGTGGGATTTGACTAATTTCTTGTTCGAGATCTACCCATAATTTTGATCCTGTCCTCCTGCCCCATTCTATAATTCTACCCATATGGACCGCTTGATAGTATTTGGTTACGTCTGGTATTGCTAGGCCCCCATTACTCTTAGGTAAGAACATCCTACTCCTACTGATCCTGGGTTTTTTCTTAGCCCAAATGAACTTAAAAAGAAGCCTATTTACTTGAAGTAAAAAGGCAGGGGGGAGGCCTTAATATGCTTTGAGATGTCTTTCCTATGTGCTTCATCCGTCCTGCCATGCATGCACTGTACTTTGATGCCTTGTATCTGTCTTTTATTTTGCATCAATAAAGACCAACCTTGTTGTTAAAAAAAATTAATTGAGCAGCGTTTTTGGTTTGTGGTGCTCAGCTGCAGAAACGTTGCGCTTCACAGCGCTCCCCCATGCCCAGCTCCCCTGACAGGGCCCTACTGTTTGCAGCTTCCCCTGCCTTCTCCACTGACAGACAAATGGCAGAACTTTCTGAGCTGGCCTGCAGCCAGAATAGCTCTATATCTTCACTGCCCCCTGTTCCTGCTGTCCCATATTCAAGAGACGCAGTACTGCTGGCCAGGTTCTCTGCACTATTACAACGAGATCTGTCGAAAGCCTGTGCAATGATCACAACTGGGATAAAATCTGACTTCCAAAATATAGGCGTACACTTGGATAGCATTAAGTCTAAAATGGATGGTACAGTGAAGTGTGCCAATCAAAATTCCAGGATCAACTAGAGCAAGCTAATGCAAAAATTGAGGACTTGGAAAACAGGTCCAGGAGGTACAATTTCTGTGTGTGGGGCCTCCCGGAGACAGTGGTGGACCTGGAAGACACCATACACGCTCTGATACAGCTGATACCAGACATTTCCCCTCACCAGCTAGAACTAGACAGAGTACATCATGCCTTGCCGACTCCCAGGCCCAATGGGCTACCACGAGATGTTATCGTCAAGCCACACTACTACCGAATTAAAGAAAAAGTGATGATGGAAGCAAGGCAGCACGGCGATATCACAGTCATGGAACATCAGGTACAAATTTTTGCGCACATTTCCCAGTTGACGATCCAGAAGAGGAGAGAACTAAAGCCCCTTTTAAGTCATCTTATTAATTGCTGCATCAAGTATCGCTGGTCATTTCCATTTACACTTGCGTTCTCGTACAAGGGCAAATCTCATTCATTTACCACTTTCCAATCTGGTGAGGCATTGCTTCAGGAGTTGGGTTTGATCTCAACGGATCCGCAGACTCCCTCTACTTCGTCAGAGATGGTGGCAAGTCCGGTGTCCCCCCTTTGGTCCCAGCAGGGACGCCTTGGTGCCAGGAGGTCCCCTTTGAACACTTGAGTATCCACGTTACGGTCTCCTTTCTTTTTTTTTTCTTTCTCATCTGTAGATCCCGCGGGTCGGTCCCCCCCGGATTGGGTATGTTTTCAGCCCTAGTAAATTGAAAATGGTTGTTTATTTGTTCTAATCCCTTTTAGTTTCAGAGACAGTTCCTGCTTGGATTTAAATTCACTGCGGCCATTATGCCTGTTTATGGTGTAAATGATCTCGACCCCGTATGTGGGCTTGGTTTCCGTTTTTATTATTACCGTGGGGTCTGGTTGGTTGGTCCCACCTGTCCTTCTCTTTAGGTCAAATGAGGTGGGCCAAGGTGGAAACACATGCCTCTTGACGTGAACTTGCTTCTCCTCTTCGAGCGGAGGCAACTTTGTGTTGGGTAACAAGAGCTTAATGCCCCCATAGGCACACTGTATCTTAGCGTGCCGTTTTTTCTTTGTTACTGATACTGTTTGCCAGTGTTGTTTATTTACAATATGTTGAGTATTGTTCTGTTTTATCTGTGTTTCTTTTTTTCTAACCTGATTCCTTTTTCTCCCTTTCAAACTCATCTTTCTTGGGGTGCACTTCTCCATCGAGATTGGATATGCTCGGAGCTTCTGGGGATGTCTGGAGTTAAAGCCTTGGAGTTTCTGAACTGTGAGTACAGCAATCCGAACCATCATGGTCTTTAAACCTTTAGCGAGCTACAGCATTCTCACACACAATGTGCAGAGCCTTAACTCCCCTACTAAACGGGCTAAAGCTTTCCAACACTATTACAAAATGGGGGCGGATATTTTACTTCTTCAAGAGACGCATTTCTCTAACAACCTCTGCCCCAAAATATTTACATGCCAGATATACCACGTTCTATCTCTCTAACCTGACAAAAAACGAGGTGACGCCATTTTTTTTGCCAAAAGGTTCCCTTCACGCCCACCTCAGTAATTAGGGACAAGGAGGGCCGATATATCATGGTGGTAGGGAAGATTAATGAGAGTAAGGTCACCTTCCTATCATATTACGCCCCCAATGTGGGTCAATTGCCCTTCTTTTATGCAATGCCTTATGTGGCGGGTCACGTAATTTTTGGGGGGGACAGCAATATATCACTGGACCGGATTCTTGATAAGTGTGACCCTGGGAGAGTAGTCTCCTCTAGACAGAGTAGTGCAATGGCACAGCTTCTACATAGCTATGATTTGAGTGACATATGGCGGGATGCTCATCCTACTGCTAGAGATTTTACGTACTATTCCCATGTTCACAAGACGTATTCCCGCACAGACCACCTGCTCACTCTCTCCCCCTTCCGTACGTTTCGTCGACTAAGATATTTCCCATGGCCTGGTCAGACCATTCTTCAGTTCAAGTCGTACTGACAGACCTTTGGTCCAAGTCGAGCCCATAGTCATGGCGTTTGAATGAGTCCTTGCTCAACGACCCGATCCTTGAGAAGGAAATTGAGCGAGCTATACAACAATATTTCCGGGATAACTCTTCCTCGGTTTCTTCTCTGGGAACAATTTGGGCAGCCCATAAGGCCTCTATCCGTGGTACATTGATACAGTTAGCTTCCAGGGTGAAACGCGAACAAACAATTCGACAACAGGAGGAAGAGTTACGTCGACTTATGCATGAACAAAAGAACAACCTCCATCTAGACTTTAGAAATCAGATAGACGAGGCTCGGACAGCCTTAAACTTGAGTCTTACAACGAAGGCAGAGAAATCCATTAGGTGGTCCCGTCACCGTTACTATACACTGGAAGATAAACCAAATAAATTGTTAGCGAGAAAGTTAACTCCTAGGCCGTTTAATCCGGCTCTCCCCAAATTGAGATTGAAGAATGGTCACGCCACCCAAAATCCCCAGATGATACTTCAGGAATTATTTTTAGGTTCAATAGAGGTTTATTGAGTTTTTTCAAATAGTATAAACAGAAACATACCATGGCATGACCGAGGACCCAACAAAGGGCGGCTCGGGCACAATCACACGACACATAAAACAAAAACAATCCTTGTCACAGGAGGTAGCAAGAGGAGACAAAACAATAAGGGGGGGACATTGCAGCAAGGTGAGGACACAGGGAACTGCACTTCATACTGGGAACAATCTTAGCCTTCAACGGTCTCCCCCAGCCTGGGTGCCCCTATGGGATCCATCTGCGTCCAGGGCCTAGGGGAGCGTGGAGAATCATATAATCCAGTGAAGGCAGTTAACCAGGGTACTCGTATGAAATATCACAATATGCAATTAGGTGTAGAGTACCAAAAATGAAATGTGCAAGCAAGAAGTCCCATGTAGCAGTCGGGTCGTACAATATTAAAACCATGATGAGGCCGAAGATGCGGCCAGAAAAACAAATGAGAAGAAGTAAGAGAAGGGGGTCGAGGGCAGAGAGAAGAAAATAAGAATAGGTGGGGGGAAGGGAAGAGGGGAAGGAAGTGGTAGAGGGATGGGGGTAGGGAAGAGGGAGTGGTGCGCTCTCTCACCAGCAGGGGCGCATTATACAGACACAGACGGACTCTGCCGAGAAAAGGGAAAAAATCAATTCTCCAGATAGGAGCTCCTGAGGTTGCAATAGAAGCTAGCTCTTGGCCATCAATTGGGTGCCGCCGGAGCGACCCTGTCCTTAAGTTTATCCGAAGTGGAGTAATGCCTCCAAACACTCCAGGTAAAGGTTCAGGAATTATTTTTATTTTATTCCAAACTGTATGAATCCTTAGCGGGTTTTAATGCGACCAAGGCGGAGGCAATTTTACACTATATATGCCTTCCCACATTGTCTAATGACCATATGGAGTGTATGGAGGCAGAGTTTACATCGGGGTAATTTGGGCTGCAATTAAATCTTTGAATCCATCCAAATCGCCGGGCCCGGATGGGTTCACTGGCCACTATTATCGCAAGTATGCAGAGGTTTTAGTTCCACATCTCTGTGCTTTTTACAACAAACTGAGGATTGGTTCCCCTCTTCCACCGCACAAAAATAGGGCCTTCATACATGTTATTCCCAAGCCCAATAAGGATCACAGAGATTGCGCAAACTATCGCCCAATTTCGCTAATAAATGTTGACCTCAAATTATTGACAAAAATACTGGCCACTCGCATGAATTCCTTTCTATCGCAATATATTCTTCCAGACCAGGCAGGGTTAGTACCTAATCGGCAGGCCTCAGACCAGACCAGACGTATTATTGATATCATATCTGCTTTGAATTCGGGCTGGGATGGGGAAGGGAAGTGGGGAGCTTTGTTGCTATCGTTAAACCTGCACAAGGCGTTCGACTCCCTATCTTGGGATTATCTTTTTTTCATACTTGAGCGATATGGGTTTGGTTTAAACTTCCTAACGACGCTCCGAACGATTTATAGGGCCCCTACTGCTAATCTGCTGGTCAAGGGCTATCAGTCTCAGACTATACACATAGGTAGAGGAACCCAACAGGGCTGTCCCTTGTCTCCCTATGTTATTTATCTTGGCCCTGGAGCCTCTAGCTATCAAAATTTGCGCGCACTCAGACATACTAGGGGTCAGCTGCGGAGGTCGTGATCAGAAAATGCGCGTTGTTCGCGGACGATATTTTATTACTTCTCTCCTCCCCACTTCTTTGCCAAATCTATTTGTAGTGTTGGAACAGTTTGCAACATTTACTGGGCTACGCGCGCGTTAATCACTCTGAGGCCGCGTACACACCACTAAATAAATCCGATCAAATCGGTCTGACAGACCGTTTTGATCGGATTTGTCTGCTGGGATATATTGGTTTGATCGTGTACACACGATCAAACCAAAATCCCCACCGGCAGACAGCGCAGTGACGTGGCGGTGGCGTTGACGCCTCCACGTCACCGAACCAGGAAGTAAAATACTTCCAAGCATGTGTCGAATCCATTCTACTAACCAGCAGACATGTCGGACGGATGGGTTCCCAGCAGACCGATTTTAAAGCATGCTTTAAAATTGATCTGCTGGAAAAACCTGTCTGCTCGCCCGTACACACGATCAAATTTGTCTGATAAATTAGATTGTGTGTACGTGGCTTAAGTCTCAGGCTCTAAATATTTCCCTACAACCTCACATAGTCCGAGCTCTGCAAAAGTCATTCCCCTTTGGTTGGCAGGAGGACGACTTTCCCTATGTGGGCATCTTTCTAACTCCAACCCTTACCACGTTATATAAAAGAAACTATCCCCCACTGTTTCGAAAATTGTTGGAGGATCTTCAACGGTGGTCAAACAACCCCCCTGTCATGGTTCGGTAGGCTGTACTCAGTTAAAATGACTAGTTTACTAAAGGTGTTACATTTGTTCAGGGCTCTTCCGATTGCAACAGTGGGCATTGATCTTAAAAAGTTCCAGGCTAAATTGACGAATTATGTATGGGGACACAAGAGACCCAGGGTTAATAGAAAAACATTGTACACCCCCAAATCGGGAGGGGGTTTGGGCATGCCAGATCTTCTAAGATATTACCACGCAGCTCAATTAGCCCACTTGATTCCTATTTTACACAAAGCAGCCCAGGCCTCTCTGGATGGAGTTGGAGTCTTCCCTGTATCCTGATAGAGAGGTCTACCACCTTATGTGGCTGAAGGGGAAAGATAGACCACCTATTCTTTGTCCGTCTCTATCTTTTTCTCTGAATCTGTTGGCAACTACACATGGATTTAAATCTCTACATACGCCTTTGGCGTCATTGTTCCATAACCCCTTGTTCACCCCGGGTCTCCGCCCCCAAGATTTTTCTTGGTGGACCAACAAGGGTCTGTTAAGAATAGCTGATCTCTGTGATGGGTGCATTGTTGAAATCGGTCCTGCAGGAGAAGTATAATCTTTCAAATTCGAAGCTCTACCGCTATACCCAAATAGCCCATTGCTTAACAATGCTAAATCGTATCTCTGATATTACCACGCTCACTCCTATGGAGCACTTTTGCAGGACCTTCGACAGACATACAGGTCACATATCGCAGATTTATGGACTCCTAGCCTCAAATTCCCTAAAGTTAACTTATATGCAGAAGTGGGAACAGGATATTGGTATATCCAGGGCCAGACTTATCATTGGGCTTGACTGGGCTCAAGCCCATGGGCCCCGCCCAATAGGGGGCCCCTCTAAAAAAAAAAACTACTTTTTTCATTTATTTTTTATAAAAAAATATGTTTTTTTACAAAAAAAAATTGTTTTTTTGTTTTTTATAAATGTTTATTTTTTTATTTTTGTTCATATTTTTTTCATTAAAAGGCCCAGAGGTCCCCAGGGCCCCCGGATGGCAAACTCCCTTTTTTTTTGTATTTTTTATAAATGTTTATTTTTATTTATTTTTTTATAAAAGAAATATGTTTTTTTTATATATTTTTATATATAAATTTACATTTTCTTTATATTTTTTATAAATGTTTATTTTTATTTTTTTTATTAAAGGGCCCAGAGGTTTCTGTTTTCTTTTTTTTGTAAAGGCCCCCCCTGCTTCTCAATTTTCAGGCAGCCCCCCCGCTTCTCAATTTTGCAGCACCCCCCACCCCTCCTCCAGGGGGCCCATGCCTTAAGCTGTGTAAGGGGCCCCAAAATTCCTGATGGCGGCCCTGCGCATACCTCCCAAAACGCACAGAATTTGCGGGACTTTCCGCTTCTTCCCGTAGTCCCGTGAAAGGGTTAATTTTCCTGCACTGCAATAGGAGGCAGCACAGAAGCAGGAGGAACCGGAGCGGTGTGTGGAGGACTGTGGCTGCTGAAGGGAAGAAAGCCGACAGCCAGGCTAATGACAGTCTGTGGCCCTGGCTGTCGGCACAGGTGAGAGGCCCTCCCCCCTCCGCTGAACAACTGCAAAACCTCCCCCAGGAGGAACAACCGGAGCGGTGTGGGGATGTCTGCTGAAGGGAAGAGAGCCGACACATTCCGTGCACAGATGAGAGTCACCCCCCCCCCTGCTCAACAACTTTAATGCCCCCCCGCTCAACAACTTTAATTTCGCCCCCCCCCCTGCTCAACAACTTTAATAAATGCGCACCCCCCGCTCAACAACTGTAATCCCCCCCCCGCTGTAATGCGCACCCCCCCGCTCAACAACTATGATCCCCCCTCGCTCCAGGGGGCCCCTTTAACACTCAAGCCCAGGGGCCCCCACCACCCTAAGTCATGCCCTGTGTATATCACTAGATACTGTTGAGTGGAGCAAATTGATACACGGTGCATCTAAATCTTTGATAGAGGCGAATTACAAGGTCCTTTTAAAGTGAGAGTGCACTACCCCTTTCCTTTTCTGTTGGCTATCCCTTTTTCTTTCCTTACTCTTTTCTTTTTGAATTTGTTATTATGTGACAAGCCTCTGAGGCCAGTTAGATATTCAGCTAGGTGGTTCTAAACTAGATATGATCTAGATCAGGTATATCCAAAGTCCGGCCCGTGGGCCAATTGCGGCCCGCGTGGGGGTTTAATGTGGCCCCACTGGTAATTTGGATATATATTTCTTTTGTAGCCCCCAACGAATCCCAGAGCATCGTGCATTTAGAGGTTGCAGTCATGTAAATGGTGAGGCTGAATTCATTGGAATGATGAGGATGCAGATGGGCACTGATTAGGCTGCATTGATGGCCAATGACCCTTATTTTGCTTCACAGCTATTTAAAATGTCACGTTTTCTTTCCTGAAACTTCCCTCTTAGGGTCCTTTTACACGGAGCGGACCGTTTTTTGGTCCGCTCCATGTGCCCGTCAGCTCAGCAGGGGGGTCTCCGCTCAGCTGTCGGCGGACGGGGCGGTCCCCGCACACTGTGCAGGGACCGCCCCGTCTCTCCTCCGCTCTCCCCTATGGGGAGTCGAATGGAAACGGACCGTCTGTCCGTTTGCATCCGATCCGTTTGGCCGGACGGAAGAAAAATAGGACATTCTTCCGTCCGCAAAAACGGATGCGGATCTGGCGGACGTTAGCGGATGCATCATCCGCTAACGGATCCGCTCCCATAGGGGCCCATTACAAGTCCGTAAACGGACTTGTAATTAGCGGACCGTTCGTCCGCTAGTGTGAAAGGGCCCTTACAGTGAAGGTGCGTGTTATACGCTGATAAATACGGTATATCCAAATAAAAAAACCAAGCTCATCCTTAGAATCTTGACCACACACAGCCAAAAAGGCATGAGAATTCTTGTTGGGCAGTGTATTGGTTTATTTGTATTTAATTTTAAAGCGGTGGTTCACCCTAAATCTACTCTCTCACATCCGATCCAGCATACTGGCGTCAGCGCCAGTATTCCTTTTTTTTTTTTTTTTTTTTTAATTGCTCTACTTACTGTCTAATGAATAATTTTAATTTCTCTCTACCACGGGTAAATGGCACTGCTATTGCGCGTCACCCCTTCCGAAAATAGCCGATTTAGGACTCGGCTATTTCCGGCGCCTGCGCACAGACCTAGCAGCTGACTGCGCAGGCGCCGTATATTTTTTTCGGAGGGCGTGACGCGCCATAGCCATAGGAATCGGAGATATACGACACCTGCGAAGTCAGCTCCTAGGTCTGTGCGCAGGCGCCGTATAGCGCCGGAAATAGCCGAGTCCTAAATCGGCTATTTTCGGAAGTGGTGACACGCCATAGCAGCGCCATTCACCCGCGGTAGGGCAAAATGGTTGGCCCTCATGTTCACTTCCTCAAATTTGTCCCTCTTTGAAAAAGTTTGGACACCACTGATGTAGATGCTTTTTAGCTAACAGCTTTGGTGTAGTGAATCATATATTCTGGTTATGTATTTGTACCCATAATGACTTGTGCTTGTCTGTTTATTCTCATGGCTATGACAAATATTGTTTTTTGTGTATATTGTATTTTTTATTTGAAAATATTAATAAAAATATTGGAAACGAAAAACTATTCCCTATTTTGTAAACGCTATAAATTTTGCACAAACCAATCGATAAACGCTTATTGCGATTTTCTTTACCAAAAATAGGTAGAAAAATACATATCGGCCTAAACTGAGGAAAAAAATTGGGTTTTTTGGGGGGGGGGAATATTTTTTATAGCAAAAAGTAAAAAATATTGCATTTTTTTTCAAAATTGTCGCTCTATTTTTGTTTATAGCGCAAAAAATTAAAACTGCAAAAGATTTGTGGAAAAAAAAAGGACACCATATTTGTTTGGGAGCCACGTCGCATGACCACACAATTGTTAGTTAAAGCGACACAGTGCCGAATCTCAAAAAAGGGGCAAGGTCCTTAACCTGCATAATGGTCTGGGTCTTAAGTGGTTTAAAAAAATCTAACCTTTATAATCACTTTTAGCTTTGACAAAATATCCTGGAAGCTGATTGGTTCACATGCAGAGCTTCACCTGATTTTGCACATTACAGTTTTAGTAAATTAACCCCATAGTTTGTCTTCTGCGATAAATGGATTACCTGCTTGCAAGTTATAGGGAAATGCCTTCAGCGATGCTTTAAAACATAAACCCAACATTACTAAAATCTCATATACAGTAAACTTTATTGTGTAAGGTCCCAATTACTAACTGCCCAGTGCAGTTCCGTACATTGCAGGAACTATAGGTGTGAGCAGTCTATTAGGGTGTGTACCCCAAATCTCAACTACATGTTTGTCTATGGACATTTAGTCCCGGTTCACATATACGTGATGCAGGAACCAGTGTGATCTCTGTGCGGGTTCCTGCCTCTGTTGCTTTATGTGGGCACAGCGCCTGCTGAACATGACCCATTCAAGTGTGCAATGCAAGTGGTTGTGGTATGTAGGTATGAGCTCCAGTGTGTTTGCACACTCCATGTGCAGAGCCCATCAAGAAGTCAGCACTGCGCTGCGCTAATCACAGGCTGAGACATTTCCCGATCTCTACAGCCGAGCATCGGGACCATGTCTCCCTGCCTGTGATTAGCGCAGCGCCGTGCCGACTTCCTGGCGGGCGCTGCACGTGGAGTGTGCAAACACACCGTACCGCCGGCAATGCGCCTCTGAAGATATAGGTATTAACCCGTTTTCGGGCCGCTAGCGGGGGTTAAAACCGCACCGCTAGAGGCCGAATACGCTGCAATTCCGACGGTATAGCGACGCTATACCGCCACCGCACCTCCCGCCCCAGTGTGAAAGGGGCCTTACAAAACTCCCTGCCTGGAAAGGTGCGGGAGCTTCTTTTGTGGTGTGTAGGACACAACTATTAGGCCCCTTTCACACTGGGGCAGGAGGTGCGGTGGCGGTATAGCGCCGCTATTTTTAGCAGCGCTATACTGTTGGAATTGTCACGTAATTCGGCTGCTAGTGGTGGGGTTTAAACCCCCACTAGTGGCTGAAAAAGTGTTAATACCGCTGGCAGAGGAACATTGCCTGTGGTATAGCCGTGGTGCCCCATTGTTTTCAATGGGAAGGAGTGGTAAACACACCGCTCCAAGTCCAAAGATGCTGCTAGCAGGACTTTTGGAGCAGTCCCACCAATGCATCGCCTCAGTGTTAAAGCACCTGGGCTTCCACACTGAGACTGCAATGCAGGAGTTTTTCAGGCGGTATTTTTGCGTTACACCACCTGAAAAACTCCTCAGTGTGAAAGGGGTCTAAATGTGAATGGGCTCCTGTATGCCGTTTTCTGTAGCAATGCATGTAAGTGGAACATGTAAGTGTGAATTGGGCATTTTTGCTCCGTATATCAAACTTTGACGTTCATTTGCAGCGTAGAAAGTAAACTTAGACTGAGGTGTGTGAGGTGTCCCACCTGGGACCGACCAGCAGGCGATGCGCACACAAGGGCGCCCGGTGCATTGCCATGAAATGAGATTTGCCATGGAATGAGATGGTCCGCCTCCATCCCATTCTATTGGCTCACTCATGTCACGTGACAGATTTAAACGTCAAGTATTGACGCAAACATCAGTCACAGCTAGGCTATCATAGGGAGAGGATCTCCTCTCCCTGTGATAGCCCGATAGCGCTGTCAGCAGCGTGCCTCCCGCCAGCGCTAAGTACACCCCGCGCCCGCAGCTCTACTCCCCGCACCCGCAGCTCTATACCCCGTCCCCTGCGCCCGCAGCTCTACTCCCCTGTTAAGAATCAGGGAACGGGGAGAGTCTACGCTATTAGCGTAGACCTAGCGTTGGCTACGTTAGTAGCGTAAATCTGCGCATGCGCAGTATTTACAACACCAGCCCACATAACCTGGAGCAGCTGCAGCTCGTGAGTGACCACTGCAGTCACCCACAAAATCATAGGAGGGGGGTCATAGCCTCGTATTCTATACTGAAGGAGGGGGGGGAATGCTGGGACTTGTAGTTCTCTATACTAGGGGGGGACGCTGGGACTTGTAGTACTATATACTAGGGGGGGGAACTACAAGTCCCAGCGCCCCCCCCCCCTAGTATATAGAACTACAAGTCCCAGCCCCCCCCCCCAGTATAGAATACGGACCATCTCATTCCATGGCAAATCTCAATTCATGGCAATGCACCGGCCCGCTCTTATAATTATATAACACTCCCTTCCAGCCAGGCAGTGGCACCTACAGGGTTACAGGACACTGGAGCGCGGGGTGGGCGTAGCCACACCACCCACCGCCGCGTGCGGCGGGAACTGAGCGCGCATCCGCACCACGAGCTCGCCATGTTTTCCCGCCCCTCTCACGTGACCCATCCCAACAGCTCGCCCACCATTCCCAAGAACCGCTGGAGGAAGGGGGGAGAGAAGGCGGGGTTTTCGATCGAAAATGATGCTGGAAGTCCCGCCCACCTGTTAGCAAACCCCGCCCCGCCCTTGTTGGAGGAGGCGGTGCTGCCTCGATCCCAAGAGCGGGAGCGCGTGTTGGTGCCGAGCGCAGTG
Source organism: Rana kukunoris (assembly GCA_029574335.1). Lineage (NCBI taxonomy): Eukaryota > Metazoa > Chordata > Amphibia > Anura > Ranidae > Rana > Rana kukunoris. The sequence goes on from JAJQKJ010002292.1 coordinate 114,063, forward strand.
CGGCCCCTCCCCTTCTTTTCTCTCTCGCTCACACAGTGGTGGCGAGCGACATTTACCTCACACACATCACACATACACAGCGGCGGCCATCGCACTTGTCTGCCTGTAGTCCCGCTCCGGGCTGCCCGTCAGCATCTCTCAGGCCGCACAGGAAGGAGGGGATCACTGCTGAGGTGTTCCGTCCTCCCCCTCCTCCTCCCTTCCCAGGAGCGGTCCCTGCACCGCCTCACCGAGGAGCAGCTTCCTCTCTCCTCCTCCACTCTTAGCAGCCAGGCCAGAGCCTGCACCCCCTCTCCTCCTCCGCTCTCCTCGCCTCTCTCCCCTTCTCTATAGCAACATGTCGGCGCCGGCGGCCAAACTCAGTAAAAAGGAGGTGAACTCCAACCACGACGGAGCGGACGAGACCTCAGGTAAGCCGGGGAGGAGGGGGAGGGCGGCCATTTTCCACAAGGCGCGCTGCCCGGCAAGGCCCCGGGGAGAAGGCGGGCTACGCGCCGCACGAGGTCTGGGGGAAGGCGTGTGGGAGAGTCGCCGGGCGGCGCTGTGCCGAGGCTGAGAGGGAAAAGCGACTTGGTCCGGCCCGGGTGGCGGAGTAGGCCCGCCGGCTCATTGTCTTCCGCCATGATGTTTCCGTCCTGATCCGCATGGCGCAGGCCGGGACATGGGGGGGCTCCTATGGGGGCACACTCAGCGGCTGGGCTCCGCTATCACCTTCCCGGGGGATAGGGGTATCCGCGCCGCTTCCACGTGGGTCTCCGGGGCCGCAGGGTTCGTCCTTCCCGCTGGACGCGGCCTGTGAGTGGCACTTCCTGTGAGCCGGGAGACCCACGTGGGTGAGGCCCCGGGATACCGGAACCCTCTGTGTGATCAACGATCGGTGTATTCTCCCGCCAATATTCCCCCGTGTCTTATACACCTCGCATAACGTAAGCATATACCCCCCCCATCCAATATATACCCAATCTCATCTGTGTTTGTTTTGTTCTCCCTAGAAAAAGAGCAACAGGAAGCAATCGAGCATATCGACGAAGTACAGAATGAAATAGACAGGTAATTGTGTACAATGTCTCCCGCCCCTCCTCATGGGGTCACCTTCACTACATACATCACTCCTTACATGGAGGAAACTCATTGTTTTTTCTTGTCATTGGAGATATCTTTTCATGTCCAGTTTTTGTGATGGGATACTTCACTGCCTGTGCCTTAGATTTCCCTTTATTTCCTCTGCCATTTGGTATGCTCTTTACCTCCTGTCCTTGTTGGGTAGATTTATCATCCTGTCCCTTTTTTTTTTTTTTGTGCTGCTGGGGAGATTTCTCTATTTCTTGTCATGTTAAGCTACTGGGGGAGATTTCCCTTTATTTCCTGTGCTGTTAGATTTTTATTATCTCTTGTGCTGTGTGCCACTGATTTCCTTTCATCTCCTCTCATGGGTTTCTTCTTCTGCATTCACACCTGAGCGTTTTCAGATCAGAGCGTTTTGTCACTTGAAGCTCAACACACACACGATTCCTTGGGGCAGATTACAGGCGATTTATTTTTTTATTTGACCTGTACAAAATCACGATAACGCCACATTGAAACATTCAGGTGTGAATGCAGCCTCGGATTTCCCTTTCATGTCCCATCATTGTGCGTTGGAGATGTTTTTTTTATTTCCTGTTTTAGATTTCACTTCCTGTCCCATTGTATGCTTGGTTGATTTTGCCTTGTGGTCTTGTCTTTGTGGGGGGGGGGGGGGGGTCACTTCCTGTGCCATTGGTTAGATTTTGCTGTTCTGTTTTGTGTACCATTTGGGGAGATTTCCAAAAGGTGCTTGCTACCTTGTCTCCTTTTGGAAATCTCCCCAAATGGTACAGAAACAGAACAGCAAAATCTCAGCTGGGACAGGGAGTAAAGAGATACTACTTATCCTGTAGACCAGCAGCTCTCAACATTGGTCCTCAAGTACCCCCAGTGGGCCATGTTTTCAGGGTTTCCAATACTTTGCACAGCTGCTTTTGAAATCAATATCGTGGTATTGATGATGGCGAATTTAAGTGAAGTTCCCAAAACATGGCCCATTGGGGGTACTCGAGGACTGAGGTTGAGAACCACTGATGTAGACCAGTGGTTCTCAACTTCTGTCTTTGTGACCCAATAACAGGCCAGATTTCATGTATTGCCATGAGAAGATGCTGACTAGGATATTGCAATCGCTGAGCAGCAAATTACCTGTGATGTTTTTCGGCTATCTTGTAAACTTGGCCTGTTAGTGGGTCCTGAGTACATGAGTTGAGAACCACTGCTGTAGATGCACAATATCTAAAACATTCTAATTGGAAGACTTTCCTCTTCTCTATTCCTGTACCACTTAAAACTTTGGGGGTTGGTCACAAAATCAAAGATAAATCTGTATTCTCTTTATAAAGTTTGATTGCATTTTAAAATAAACATTGAAGCTTGAAGTTTATTTTATTTAGGGAATTATAATGGCATCCTTGGAGAATTGTATACCAATCATGAGTTGTGGTTTCCTTCATTAACTGTGCAGACTGGACTAGCTTCTGTTAAACCACTTGCCATCCGCCATATAGCAAAAAGACGTTGGCAAAGTGGTTCTGTTATCCTCCAGTGGAAGTCATATGTCCACAGGATAACAAGCCACTGCACGTATTGCGGCGATTGGTGGTGCGGTGTCACTGACACCGCAACGCCGATCTAGTTAAAGTCTCTGATAGACTTTCTACCATGTGATTAGACTTGTCAATCATGGCTGATCATGATGTAACCAGGAAGAGCCATTGGTTGATCAGCCTTTCCTCACTCACGTCTGATAGATGCGTGTAGAGGAGAGCCGATCACCTGCTCTCCTGACAGGGGTGGTCTGTGTTGATTATCAGGATGGCCACCCAACTGGACCACCGGGTATGCCCCTGTAGGTCACCAGGCAGCTGCCAATCTGTGCCCACAATGCCTGCCAGTACCACCCATAGATACCCACCCATCCCGCCTATCAGTGTCCATCATTTGTGCCACCTCATTGGTGTCGCCTTATCAGTGCCCATCGGTTAAGGAGAACAAGGGTTATACAATGCATGGAGGAGCAACCGGCAGCGCCGGGGGAACCCCAGAAGTCAAACTCTTAAAACGAATTGTGGAGGTGTGACACGTTTGTTTAAAAAAAGTAAACAAAGCTTTACAATTACTTTCGATAGTAAGTGTATCAGAAACTGCTAGTCATCTCTACACGTGGAGTAGGTGTGACTATATAAACATTGGGGGGTGTGCGGAGTCTGTGGACCACCTTTCTAGCATCTCTCCTATAATTCTTCAGCTCATTTACCAGTTGGTGAAAACAATTGGTGATGCGAAGTGCAGTAAAACCACATTAAGCACTGAAATTTCATTATCTGCTGTCTTTGTTGGTGTAACATTTACCATTGATAAGAAAGTGGCCTTTAATGTTTGTAGTTGCTTTAAATTGCAGTTTTTGTAATTCCAACCATTTTTCTCTCTGTAGACTGAATGAACAAGCCAGTGAGGAGATATTGAAAGTAGAACAGAAATACAACAAACTTCGTCAGCCATTCTTTCAGAAGAGGTCAGAATTGATCGCCAAAATCCCAAATTTCTGGGTCACAACATTTGTCAATCACCCACAAGGTAAGAATATTGTTTCATGTTTAGCCTAATAGGACTCTAATAATGTACATCGCAGGTGTGAACGACTTACGTTTAGAGATTAGATTTTTAGATCTTATGAAGATTTCCCTCAAATTTTTAATGCAGCTGCATGAGATCTTAATTTGTGTCCATGCCAATCACTTTTTAGTATGTTGAAGGGACAGGTGTCTACATCAGGCAATTTCATGTGGCCCTCGTGCCTCTCCTACAGCTGCAGGAGAGCTCCAGTTCTCTTCCAGACCCCTGCTTTCAAGCAATGCATCCAGCTTCTTCCCAGAAGCAGCACAAGGAAAGGTGTTGCACTGTGATGTAGGAGACTCAACTTCTGACAGTGGAGTGGTTCTTGACATCTAATGTAAGGGGAGGGGATGCAGTGGACATCTAATCTTGCATGTACAACTGGCCCTTTGAGGACAATCATAATGCTGATGCGGCCCACTAGGAAAATGGGTTTGACACCCCTGATCGGTGCCATTTAGTGCAACTTGGATGTGGTTTGCATTTTCTATATGGCCAAAATTGCACCTAGTACAGGAACCTTTTCACTTTTTTCCTACTGTGCCTGAGTTGTAGTGATGTAAATGACCACCATTAAAAAACATAATTGTTCCCTGTTTTGCAATTCTGTGCTACTCAAGTAACATTTTAAATCATGGTAGTGTAGTCGGAGCCCTAAAGTGGAACTCAAGGCAAAACTTTTACTCTATACAAAAATGTATGGGGCTGTTATAACCCTTGTCAGATTTTTGCTATCCGTGTCCAATTTGGGCCATTTCTCCTTCACCCAAAGCAAAACGGGAAGTGAGGAGATATCTCTCAAGTCACCAGAATTGGAAGCTTTCCCATCCTGTTCTGGTAACAACCCAAAGGTTGGCGTTCTTTCACTCTTGGTGATGGTAAGCTTTTAAAAAAAGGGGGGGGGGGGGGGGGGAATAGGGTTGGGACTTTGAATGAGGCATATGATAGACACTACCACAGGCCTCCATCACTGTAAATGTGTAAAAAAAAAAGGGGGGGGAGTTGGACTTTGAATGAGATGCGTTTAACCACTTAAGACCCGGACCAAAATGCAGGTAAACGACCTTGCCCCTTTTTGCGATTTGGCACTGTGTCGTTTTAACTGAAAATTGCGTGGTCGTGTGACGTGGCTCCCAAACAAAATTGGCGTCCTTTTTTCCCCACAAATAGAGCTTTCTTTTGGTGGTATTTGATCACCTCTGCGTTTTTTATTTTTTGCGCTATAAACAAAAATAGAGTGACAATTTAAAAAAAAATGCAATATTTTTTACTTTTTGCTATAATAAATATCCCCCAAAAATATATAAAAAAAACAAACATTTTTTCCTCAGTTTACGCAGATACGTATTTTTGGTAAAAAGATCGCAATAAGCGTTTATCGGTTGGTTTTCGCAAAATTTATAGCGTTTACAAAATAAGGGATAGGTTATTTTTTTTTTTTTTTTTACACTAATGGTGGCGATCAGCGAATTATTTTTTTTTTTTTTTCGTGACCGACAATATGGCGGACAAATTTGACACATTTTTGGGACAATTGTCATTTTCACAGCAAAAAAATGCATTTAAATTGCATTGTTTACTGTGGAAATGAGTTGCAGTTTGGGAGTTAACCACAGGTGGCGCTGTAGGGGATGTGTGACCTTTGTGTTGTGTTTACAACTGTAGGGGCGTGTGGCTGTAGGTGACGTCATCGATCGCGTCCCCCCTATTACAGGGATGACGCGATCGATGCTACGGCCACAGAGAAGCATGGGGAAGCCGTGTTTACACACGAGTCTCCCGGTTCTTCCGCTCCAGGGACGGATCGCCTCACTGCAGCGGCGATCGGGTCCCCGAATCCCGCGGTCCCGGAGCTTCCGTCAGGGTCGCGGGCGCGCGCCCGTGACCCACAGCTGGGTACTAAAATCAACGTGTATATATACGTTGATGTGCCTAGCCGTGCCATTCTGCCGACGTAAATGTGCAGTAGGCGGTCCTTAAGTGGTTAAAGCGTTATGCGATTAAAGGGGAAACAATTTTTTTCATAAGCATCCTTTACCTGCAGACATTCCTCCTTTCACTTCCTTATTGTTTGTTTTTGCTCAGAAGTTGCTCTATTTCTTCTCTGTTCTGTTCACTTCCTGCTTGTCTGATTTTACTGACCACCGTGAAGGGAGACTTTACTGCAGTGGTCAGTGACGTGCTCGCCCCCTCCTGGGAACTACATTTGTGCGGCAGGACGCTCTCTACGTGTTAGATTTTAAGGAGTTGTGAATTACTTGGCATGCCGTGATGCATACTGGGAAATGTAGTTCTTACATGGAACAAATGATGCAAACCAGGAAGTGAATGACAACAGAAACTAGAACACCAGAGGTGATATAGATGAAGGAATTTAACCACTTGCCCACTGCGTCATGTCTAAAAGATGTCATGACTTTAAAGATGGAAATCTCGGTAACGGCAGCAGCTGCTGCCACAACCGAGAGATCCATCTTTACCGTGGGCAGTCCTGTACACGATAATGGTGGTCTCCGTGGCGGATTCGCTGAGAGATCGCCATTATCGGTGGCGGGAGAGGGCTCCCGCGCCCTCCGCCGCTTACCGGAGCCGTCGGTAGTGGCGGAGGGGATCGGGTCCTGTCGGCAGCTGTGTTGGGATAAGAGTGAGGGAAAAATCGCCCCCGCCCATTCCCCATAGCTCTGCTGGGCGGAAGTGATGTCAAAATGTCAGTCCCGCCCAGTGTCTTAATGTTTACATTCCTTGTAATAGGAATAAAAGTGATAATTTTTTTATTTCGTATAAACTAATTTAAAAGAAATAAGAAAACAAAAAAATTTAAAATGCCCCGTCCCGACGAGCTTCCGCACAGAAGCGAACGCATACGCGAGTAGCGCCCGCATATGAAAACGGTGTTCAAACCACACAAGTGAGGTATCGCCGCGATCGTTAGAGCGAGAGCAATAATTCTAGCCCTAGACCTCCTCTGTATCTCAAAATGCAACCTGTATGGAGATTTTTAAGGGTAAAAGTTTGACACCATGCCACGAGCGGGCGCAATTTTTAAGCGTGACATGTTGGGTATCATTTTACTCGGCGTAACATTATCTTTCACAATATATAAAAAATTGGGCCAAACTTATTGTCTTATTTTTTTTTAATTCAAAAAAGTGAGTTTTTTTCAAAAGTGCGCTTGTAAGACCGCTGCGCAAATACGGTGTGACAAAGTATTGCAATGAACAAGTGAGAGTGTGCTTAGGAAGAAATGTATTAAGGACTGCAGCCCCCCCAGAAAAAGATGCCTCACGAGTGAAGTACCTGAATAAATGGTATGTGTGAAAGGGGTAGTGGCGCTGTCCCACACCCTATAGGTCAAAAGGGTATAAATGTCAGTGTTATTGACTAGTGAGATAGGTACTGCAAATTATAAATATACAATAGAGTGCAACAATATTATAACATTAAATAATAAACATTTGGTGATAAAGTGCAAACTTAGTAATAAAAATAAGTACAGTCCATGAAATCCATGCAGAAATCCAAACATATATCACGTTGATAGATGTGCAGTAATCTTAGATGTAGATTTCCATCAAAAAAGGTGTAAGTTGGTGGTAACGCTGTGGTCCGGTGCTCCCCCACCAGGTTCCCCACTCACCAGAACTAATCACCCCTGCAGGGGTATTAGGCGTGTAGTCACAGATGGGTCCCAGCTTCCTCCAGTGGTGCTATCCGTCCGGGGAAGATGTGTCCTTTAGATTAGTCAGATCCTCATTCCACCGTAAAAGAAGAAATACGCTCCCATAGTGTGTTTTTTTTTTTTTTTTTTTATTATGCACAATCCAGGTGCATTACATAAATGAAATAATGGGTACAAAATGCATGTCCAATGATAAAAAGGTTAGCAATGTGGTATGAAAGGGAACAAACGCCACAATCAGCAAGGTAAAAAACAAAACGTACGTTTCGCAATGACCTTTTTAAAGAGCCGCTCTTGAAAAAGTTCATTACGAAACGTATGTTCGAGCGTGAGCATAGTGACGCACGTCAGCACACTAGAGACGCACCCGCAGGCTTCCGTTTTGCTGTCTGGGCTGTTTTGGAACGCACGCTAGCGCTTCCACTCCCGACGGAGGAAACTGATGCAGCGTGCTGGGAGCTTCTGACAGGACACCTATTTTTGTTTTGTTTTTTACCTTGCTGATTGTGGTGTTTGTTCCCTTATATACCACATTGCTAACCTTTTTATCATTGGACATGCATTTTGTACCCATTATCATTTCATTTATGTAATGCACTTGGATTGTGCATAATAAAAAAAACCTCCTTTTTTACTACACTATGGGAGCGTATTTCTTCCTTTTTTCCGGTGGAATGAGGATCTGACTAATCTAAAGGACACATCTTCCCCGGACGGATAGCACCACTGGAGGAAGCTGGGACCCATCTGTGACTACACGCCTAATACCCCTGCAGGGGTGATTAGTTCTGGTGAGTGGGGAACCTGGTGGGGGAGCACCAGACCACAGCGATACCAGCAACTTACACCTTTTTTGATAAAAATCTACATCTAAGACTACTGCACATCTATCAACGTGATATATGTTTGGATTTCTGCATGGATTTCATGGACTGTACTTTTTATTTTTATTAAGTTTGCACTTCATCACCAAATGTTTATTATTTAATGTTACAATATTGTTGCACTCTATTGTATATTTATCATTTGCAGTACCTATCTCACTAGTCAATACACTGACACTTATACCCTTTTGACATATAGGGTGTTGGACAGCGCCACTACCCCTTTCACACATACCAAAAGTATTGCAATGACTGCCATTTTATTCTCTATGGTGTTAGGGAAAAAAAACAATGTTTGGGGGGTTTAAGTAATTTCCTATAAAAAAAGTGTTTTATTCTCGTAAACACTGAATCTGAAAAACAGGCCCAGTGGGCAAGTGGTTAATATTTTTTATTTTATTTATTTTTTTAACATAATCATTACACTATTCTGTCTACATTGCAGACATTATTTTAGTCAAAAAAAAAAAATTCCTTTACAACACCTTTAATATGTATGGAATATAAATATTTTTTTCCATAATAGCCAGGCTTAAGGTTGCCAACCAAAAAAGCACTAAACCAAATTAATCTGTCTAGCTGTATGCATTTAAAAACAGATTTAGTTGCATGTATTCGCAAATGCCTGTAGTAAGCTGCAGCGCCAGCGTCAAGGCACCCTTTGTGCTGCAGTCCTAGCTATGATTTTGAAGCCTCCTAATAAGGAGCACAGGCGTGCTAATAGGCAGGGGGCAGGTGGTAACCTAAACCCGCCCCTACCTATAGTTGGTCTGGCAAAAAAGAGAGCACTGGACAAACGGGAGTGGAACCAAACCAAAATACCACCAGACTAAGTGCGGACCACATCAAATTGGATCGGCTAGTCAAAAAATGACAATGCATAGATTAACTGTTGGTGGTAGATCTGTGGAGGCACTCTATTCCACTCCTGAAAACGCATGTCCATCCCTGAATGGTGTTTAAAAAGGGGGGGGGATAGGGTTGGGACTTTGAATGAGACATGTGATACACTACCACAGGCCTCCATCCCTCTAAATGTGTAAAAAATGTGGCTATTATGGAAACCTTTTTTATATTCCATATATATAGTTAATCGCATACTGCTTAAAACCCATCTCATTCAAAGTCCCAGCTCTCCCCCTTTTTTACACATTTACAGATGACGGTAAGCTAGTCAATTAGAAAGCAGCTTTCATTAACTGGGACACACAGCAATGTGTTCTGATTCCTCTTTGTATCTAAAGTGAAAATTTTTTCCCCTAGTTATTATAGTAGATATTAGCAGTTGTGTTTGCACGGATCATGGTGGCTTGGTAACCATTTCTAACTTTATTTTACCTCCTTTTGCAGTCTCTGCACTGTTGGGCGAAGAGGATGAAGAAGCACTTCACTATCTCACCCGGGTGGAAGTCACAGAGTTTGAAGACATAAAATCTGGTTACAGAATAGATTTTGTACGTACAATGAAGCATATTGTGTGGTTTACCCGTCTTGACTGGAGAACTTGGTGGCTAACCCTTTATCTTTCTCTTTGGCAGAATTTTGATGAAAATCCTTACTTTGAAAACAAAGTTCTCTCTAAAGAGTTTCACTTAAATGAGAGTGGCGATCCATCCTCAAAGTCAACGGAGATAAAATGGAAATCTGGAAAGGTAGGAATTGGATTGACAAATTAGAAGGTTGCTAGTGCCCTTGGTAATGCTTATAAGGAATGCAAGTAAACATTGAATGGAATCTTGATTTTTGTTGTTTGGGGGGGGTCTCTTCATCTAGCTGTAAAGAAACCTGTAAGCAGTGTGTATATAACATCCCTTATGCTGTCAGGTGTCGCTTTCCATTGCTGCCATGGACAGGGAAAATTAGTAGAGCCTGGCCTGCACTTGGCTTCAGTGCCTAAAAGACCCCCAATGTTTCAAAGAAATTATTACAAAAGGGACTTTGTCAAATGTTTACACCAAAGCATCCCTCGTTCCCCATGTAAATATGAATGCGACGCTGGGGGCGCCTATGTACAAAAACGTTGCTTGTGATATGTTCCACAACGCTGCATGCATTGGTGTTGGTGCAATAATTCTAGGTCCATTATTATTCCTTGTTGCCCCCAAACTGACCTATACAGGCTTTTAAAATGTTGCCTAATGTAAAAAAAATTAAAGATTTTAACGCTTTACATGTTTGCGTAATGACTGCAAACACTAAATCTATTCTTGCTGGAGAAATAACACTCAAGTGGGACCATAGTGGCGATTTACAAATGCCTCGATGGTGATCCTGGGGGGGAGGGTGGGAGCTGAATATAAAGACTCGGGCCACACTGAGATTGGGGGAGAATCAGCTTTTTTTTTTTTTAATACATATCTGCCTAAACGGAGGAAGAAAATTAGTCTTGTAGCTTAAAAATAAACAGCTGAGGTGCTCAAATACCACTAAAATGCTCAATTTGTGAGGGGAGAAGGGGACATAAATTTTTGTTTGGGTACAATGTCGCACGACTGTCAGTTAAATTAATGCAGTGCCCTATCGCAAAAAATGCAGTGCCCTATCGCAAAAAATGCTATAGTCATTAAGTGGGTCAATTCTTCCCGGGGCTGAAGTGGTTAAACTGCGCAGGGGGGTTTTCAGTCGGGCCAATAAGGATGTGTAACTCTTCCACAATTGGGGGTGGCTACAAAGGAGTATGGGTATTTGTGCACCTACACGGTTTGAACTGGATGGACTATTGTCTTTAACCTTGCCGACTGTTTACTTGGTGCAATTACATCCTTAACTTTAACAGAAATGTGGGTAAAATGTTGCGTTTTTGTGCCCTAAAAAACGTTAGTATTTTACAGAGTTTGGGCTTGATAAATCATAGCAGAAATTACCTAAATTGGCTCAGGCAGTAAAAGGGTTGGGTGTAAAAAAAATTGTAATCTAAATTTGCGTTGGTGAAATGATGGGCAATGACTGGGAAGAGTAAAACATGGCAACCAAACCTTTTCCACGTTGGTACAAAGGCAGTGTAGGCAGTAATCAATATTTTTACCTTGCACCAAGTACTGTTTGCATAAAAAAAAGGTTGAATTTTTTTTTTTCTTGAGGTTTTCTGTTAATTCTTTTTAGGACTTGACGAAGCGCTCTAGCCAAACACAGAATAAAGCCAGCCGAAAGAGGCAACACGAAGAACCTGAAAGCTTTTTCACTTGGTTCACGGATCATTCTGATGCTGGCGCAGATGAGCTGGGAGAGGTTATAAAGGATGACATATGGCCAAATCCATTACAGTACTACCTTGTGAGTAACATCTGCTTTAACCTTTAGTCATCTCTACATATGTAATAAGTGGTAGCTAAAATTATACATTTTTAATTAGGTTCCAGATATGGAGGATGAAGAAAACGAAGGAGAGGAAGAAGATGATGATGACGAAGAGGAGGAAGGACTTGAAGACATTGATGAGGAAGGGGATGAAGATGAGGTTGAAGGAGAGGATGATGACGAAGAAGATGAGGAGGGAGAAGAGGCCGAGGTATGTACGTAAACCTTCTTTTTACTTATTTTATGCATGCAAAACTGTTTTTTAATATCGAACAGCAATTTAGTGCTAAAAATTGAGACTTTTAATCAAAACTGGAGCATCTGTATATGCCAACCAATTCTCTCTTCAGCTTTAAAATAAGTTGGAAGCTGTTTACCAGTCTCCCGTTTTGATAAAGGTGCTTTTAACAATAAAGATTAAGGTTTGGTGCCCCTAAGGGCCCTTTCGTACGGGCTCCGCTTTGCTCAGTGGGGATTGCTCTGTTGAGCAGGCAGATGACAGGTCTGCCTCTGCACACTGCGAGAACTGACCTGTCGGAGTGCCTCTCCACTATGGGGGATCGGCTGAAGACGTACTGTAGAGCCTGTTTTCACCCGATTCGCCAGATGGATGAAAAATAGGGTTTCCATCCGTTGCACTGACTGGCGGTCTGCCCGTGTGAAAGAGGCCCTAAAGCTTCTTAAAATATTTAGGAACTTCCATGAAAAAATTTCACCCCTGTGGCAAATTTTGACCTTAGCAGGCTTATAATACAGTACATGGCATTGGACTACATTGCCTGCCATGTGGGTTGATTCAGTTAATGATGTAAGTTGGGATACATTTATTTTGGGCTCACCTGCTGCCACTGAATTGTTTGTCCAGTCCAAAACTGTTAGCATAGGTTAGCACTAAGGCCCCTTCCACACTTGGGCATCGGCAGTAAAGAGACGCTTTTTTTTATTTTGTTTTTTAGCATCGATTTACTGTCGTATTTGGGCGCTTTTAACCCTGCTAGCACTTTGCCTGCCATATAGCTGTGATGCCCATTCATTTCAATGGGCAGGAGTGGTATACACGCCACTCCAAAGATGCTGCTATCAGGACTAGCCTCGGCTTTCACAGACAGCAGTGGCGATTTGCGGGCTCTGTTTTTAGTGTTTGTAGCACCTGCAAAGCGACTTGGTGTGAAAGGGGTCTTAAGGTTTTACTAACCTTTTTTCTTTGCTGTAACTCATACTCTATTTATTTTTTTTTCGTTTACAGGAAGATGAAGGCGAAGATGATTAAGTGATTGCATTGTTTGGATTCCACCCCTTTTTTCCTCCTTTTTTTTTTTTTTTTTTTTATCCAGTCCCTGGGAGCAAGATGCTGTTGTGTTTATTTTTTGTTTATTTTTTGTTTGTTTATTTTTTTTGTTTTTTTTTTGTGTGATTGGTCGCCTTGTTCTTGGTCCCTTCCCCTCTTTATCATGGTTCATAATTTTATTTTTTTTGGGGGGGGGGGGGGGGAGAGAGATAAGAACTGAGTAAAAATACAGTGGAAATCTCTAACCTTGTTTTTTATTTTATTTTTTTCCCCCAAATCCATTCTGAAATCAAACTACAACCTGTACCATCATAAGGTGTATACAGAGTCTTGTGTCCTCAGCAACTGCCTTTGGTCTAAGCTGAGGTCTTTGACCCTGTGTGGTAGTGCATAGCAGACAAGTCTTTCCATAATTCTTTCCTCTCCTGTGTATATTGGGCTCAGAGGTTACCATTTCTATGTGAATATGGGAAGATTGCAGTTACCAACATGTATCAGTCTATTTTTTTTTTCTTGTTTAAAAAAACGTCAAAAGAATAAAAAAAACAAATATTGGGAGGGGGTAGTCAGAGGGGGGGGTTTTCAGAGACAGCAGGGAGGGGTGGGAGGGCTAGGTTGGGCATTTTGGAAATATGGCTTTTCTCTCTGGCATGTCTGATGTTTTTCAAGACATCCATGCAGTTTAAGACACTTTTAAAATGGTAAAAGCTAAAATCTCCTCGATGGCTCTCGGCCCTGACACAGAAATGGACATTGTCAAAAAAAATTTTTTTTCTTTTTTGGAAAGGAAATAATGCTCAGTTTTAAACGTTAAAGTGTACAAGTTGCTTTGTTACAATAAAACTAAATGTGTACACAAAGGGACTGCTGGTTTTCACTCAGTTTCTTTCTTTCCTGCCTGTAAGTTTTCACTCTTGGTTTTTATTTCTCTCAGGCTGATATTTAATGTTTTTGATACAGGGCATTTTGTAGTAACTTTCAAACTAACCTGCTAAGCCAGAGGCACATACTGGTTGTAAACCCCTATACAGCCAGCAACTCGACACTCCTAATATGGAGTTTTTGGTCACTTTTGTAACGTGCTTGGCAAAGGTGTGTAGGCACTTAATCTGATTCCTAGTCTGTTTTAAATCTGCATTTGTCAGATTTTTCTTTGCCTGTCAATCAACACTATATGAATAAAGTAATTGGTGTGATCTGTACGTCTATTGTTTATATTGCAAGACATCATTCAGACCTGTTGGTATCTAGGTTAAATGCCTAGACTGTCTTATGCGCCTTTAATACAACAGTTTTGAGTAGATATTTTGAAATTCTTGCAATAAAGTGTCTTCACAGTATGGCAGACTTGCCTTTTTTTATTTTTTTGTTTGCACTCCTCGGGGATGACTGTTCTATACCTGTTGCTGCCACCACCCATATACGCCAGTCTTATTTTTTTTCTGTGGCTGATGTGTCTCCTGCTCAAATACACACTCCTGGCTCCACTTGCTGCATCTTAATCACCTCCAGAAGTTAATCCTCTGGCCAAATTAACTAGCATCAGCTAACATGACAATACTGTAACTTCTATACATGGCTTTTTTGTGTTTTCTCACTTTTGTATGTTGACGGCATGAATTACCTCTGGCAGCACTTCTCAAGTCTATAAAGAAATAGTGGTGGGGAGCTGCAGCACTCAGCCTGTGACGCCTGTTCTCTGTGTAATAGGGGCACAGGACTCTGTTTTAGGAGCAAAGGTCTTCAATGGATTTCTTTCTTTGCATTGGCAGCAAAAATGACTAGATGCATAGCAAACTTATGTAGAAGTGTCTTTTCATCTGTCATCACCCAAGGTCACTTTATTGGGTATGGGTTTACAACCGCTTTAACTTTCATTGAGTTGATGTGGTTTGACAGAAACTGGAGTGTAACTGCTGGTCATCCTACTGTGAGGCTTTCTGAATGCATAAGCTCATTATGGTTCACATCTGATGGCGATATCAGACTGCTGGGAGTTGTCTGATTTGAATTGCAGCAAATGGCAGAGTGTAGTATTTCCCACTAGCTTTAGGCTGGCCACAGATAATGCAATTGGTGTTGATGGTGAATGCCTCTTGAGCTATTCGAGAAGCTGTCCCTGCTGGGGAACACTTTTTTTTCTACCGACTTTAACTTGCATCATAAAAATCAAGCATGCTGGTTGTACCCAAGTCAATTCTCCTGCTCATAAATGGCTCAAATCTCAGCCTGTCCATGTTGATCCAGGTGAGATTTGAGATCTATGGCTGGCTTTGCAGTAAAACCACAACTCAGCCACCCATTGGAAGGGGCCCAAAGAGAAAATAAGATGACAAATGTTTTTAATTCAATCTTATTTTATTCATTAAAGAGAAACAGAAAGACAGAACGTTTCAATCATTAGACAGTGAAAGCAAGTACATCAACAGTAGGCATCGTGCGTGACATAACAAACATGTCTAGGTTAAATGAAAAAAGGAATGAAAGCATGTGTATGTGCACCACCACAAGGCCGTTCGCGTTAGCAATCCCTGTGTATATATAAAAGTTATTGTAGCCACCAACCTCACTTCAGTGAGGCGGTTAGTGCTGCGGCGCATTAGAGATTATACATGGATCTGGCTGTAAAATGACATATGGGGGTCACAACGAGTCAGTGACAATAAGCGGGTTGAAGCCATGATACGTTAGCTGGATGTATTCTTAAGGATATATTTAGAGATAGGAAAAGAAGCAGAGATGGAGAACAAGAATCGCTCCATCATGGTACCAGGGCGACATTATCCAGGCCACACTCGACCATGGAAATAAACTCAGAGTATTGGAACATGGACCATGAAGTCCAGGTAAGAGAAAACTGCTTTTACCACCCTCTTCTGCCAACAGACGCTCAAGGTCCCTTATGCGGTCCACTTCAACAGCCCAGTCTCCCAGGGAAGGCATGGTTGCTGATCTCCAATGACTGGGGATCACCATTCTGGCCGCCGCCAGAAAGTGTTGTAGTACATACAGGTCATTCTCAAAAAATTAGCATATTGTGATAAAGTTCATTATTTTCTGTAATGTACTGATAAACATTAAACTTTCATATATTTTAGATTCATTACACACAACTGAAGTAGTTCAAGCCTTTTTTTTGTTTTAATATTGATGATTTTGGCATACAGCTCATGAAAACCTCAAAAAATTAGCATATCATGAAAAGGTTCTCTAAACAAGCTCTTAACCTAATCATCTGAATCAACTAATTAACTCTAAACACCTGCAGATTCCTGAGACTTTTAAAAACTCCCAGCCTGGTACATTACTCCAAACTGCAATCATGGGTAACACTGCCAACCTGACTGCTGTCCAGAAGGCCATTGACACCCTCAAGCAAGAGGGTGAGACACAGAAAGAAATTTCTGAATGAATCGGCTGTTCCCAGAGTGCTGTATCAAGGCACCTCAGTGGGAAGGAAATGTGTGGCAGAAAACGCTTCACAACGAGAAGAGGTGACCGGACACTGAGGAAGATTGTGGAGAAGGATCGATTCCAGACCTTGGGGGACCTGCGGAAGCAGTGGACTGAGTCTGGAGTAGAAACCTCCAGAGCCACCGTGTGCAGGAAATGGGCTACAGGTGCTGCATTCCCCAGGTCAAGCCACTTTTGAACCAGAAACAGCGGCAGAAGCGCCTGACCTGGACTACAGAGAAGCAACACTGGACTGTTGCTCAGTGGTCCAAAGTACTTTTTTCGGATGAAAGCAAATTTTGCATGTCATTCGGTAATCAAGGTGCCAGAGTCTGGAGGAAGACTGGGGAGAGGGAAATGCCTAAAGTCCAGTGTCAAGTACCCACAGTCAGTGATGGTCTGGGGTGCCGTGTCAGCTGCTGGTGTTGGTGCACTGGTTTTTATCAAGGGCAGGGTGAATGCAGCTAGCTATCAGGAGATTTTGGAGCACTTCATGCTTCCATCTGCTGAAAAGCTTTATGGAGATGAAGATTTCATTTTTCAGCACGACCTGGCACCTGCTCACAGTGCCAAAACCGCTGGTAAATGGTTTACTGACCATGGTATTACTGTGCTCAATTGGCCTGCCAACTTCCCTGACCTGAACCCCATAGAGAATCTGTGGGATATTGGGAAGAGAAAGTTGAGACGCAAGACCCAACACTCTGAATGAGCTTAAGGCCGCTACCGAAGCATCCTGGGCCTTCATAACACCTCAGCAGTGCCACAGGCTGATTGCCTCCATGCCACACCGCATTGAAGCAGTCATTTCTGCAAAAGGATTCCCGACCAAGTATTGAGTGCATAACTGAACATAATTATTTGAAGGTTGAATTTTTTTTTTAACCACTTAAGGACCCCCGCACGCACATATACGGCCACAGAATGGCTCGTACAGGCACAAGGGCGTAAATTTCCGTCCCCGCCTTTGTGCGGTTCGGGGGTCCCCTCGGGACCCCCTCCACGGCGTGCGGGGGTCCCCCTGCCTCTGGGAGCGATCGCCGACGAGCGGGCGGATGTTCGTGATTTACGCCCCCCCGCGATCGCTCCCAGCCAATGGGAGCGCGCTCCCATCGTGTCAGTTCCTCCTCCTGTGTTTACACAGGAAGGAGGAAATTATGTAATCTCTCATCGCAGCGGTGTTTCCCAGCGCTGCTGATGAGAGAAGACATCCCTGACACACACTCACATAGGCAAATTAACCCCTTGTGATCGCCCCCCCCCCACCCCCCTGTCAGTGTCACTGAATGCAGTGATCTAATCACTGCATTTAGTGTCAGTGTGACAGGCAGTGTAAAAAAACAGTTAGTGTTAGGTTCAGGATAGCCCCCCCTAATAAAGTTTTAACCCCCTGATCACCGCCCTAGTTAACCCTTTCACTCCCTATTGCCAGCGTCACTAAGTGATCATTTTTCTGATCGCTGTATTAGTGTTGCTGTTCCCGCTAGGTAGCTATTTTTTTTTTTTTTATTGCGATTTATTTTATTTTTTTTACTAAAGACATGTGGCTGAATTAATTTTGGCCTAAATGTTTTACTAAAATGTAGTTTATTTGATTTTTTTTATAACAAAAAGTAAAAAAATTGTGTTTTTTTTTCTTCAAAATTGTGGCTCTATTTTAGTTTATAGCGCAAAAAATAAAAATCGCAGAGGTGATCAAATACCACCGAAAGAAAGCTCTATTTGTGGGAAGAAAAGGACGCAAATTTTGTTTGGGAGCCACGTCGAACGACCGCGCAATTGTCTGTTAAAGCAACGCAGCGCCGAATTGTAAAAACACCTTGGGTCATTTAGCAGCGTATGTGTCCGGGTCTTAAGTGGTTAAAAACACTTTTCTTTTATTGGTCGGATGAAATATGCAAATATTTTGAGATAGGAATTTTGGGTTTTCATGAGCTGTATGCCAAAATCATCAATATTAAAACAAAAAAAAAGGCTTGAACTACTTCAGTTGTGTGTAATGAATCTAAAATATATGAAAGTCTAATGTTTATCAGTACATTACAGAAAATAATGAACTTTATCACAATATGCACATTTTTGGAGAATGACCTGTAATTTTTGATGGATTTGAACGTGCCAGAGAGTATAGACGAGAGCCATCTCAGGGGAAGGGTGAATAGAGGTCGCCATCAGTTTGCAGTAAAGTTTGAAAATCTGCTGCCAGAACCCCTACACAGGAGGGCATTCCCACCAGATGTGGAGCATGGTTTCCCGGGATCTAAGACAACGCCAGCAGGTATCCGACACTGCTGATTTGAAATGGTTGAAAGTTGTTGGGCATCTGTACCATCCCGTTAGCAACTTCGACCCCCTTCTCCTGAGTCTTAGTGGCCAAGGATAGTTTGTGTGTCAGGATAAAACAGGCCACTGTAAATGGCGGGGGGTCAGGGGAGAAGATACTGAAGCAACAGGGAGTAGAGTTGAGATACCACATGTGTTGGCGGTTCCGCCTGCAGAAGCAGTACCTCAAATCCCATCAGTTCAGCAAGGATGTCTGGAATGGATGGCAAAGTTTGAATGTAGGAAGTAGTCTGAAGCCACTGCATGGGGTATCGGCCCTCAAAGTGGGGTCTGCACCTGGGCAAGTCTCCTATGGTCCAAATCTTGTTGCAGACATGGCTGGCGGAAAGGCCGTTGTCCTAATGAAGGGAGTCATAGGCCCCATATGGTTCAACAGACAAATGTTTTTATGTAGCTGAGCATTTTTATTAGATTGTAGCCTACTGTCACCCCCCCCCCCCAAAGATGCACATGGTCCAATAAACAAAGGCCTTGTAACTGTCATACTACCTGTGTAATGATTTGAAGGGAGTGTAATAAAGTGGGTCTTTCTGTCATACATTACATCTTCATAGTGATGGGGTTATTCTGCCATCTTCAGGTGATTAGGTAGAGGCAAAAAAGATAATCCCACTGGCCACAGCCTCAGTTTTTTTGCTAGTGGCTTAGGTGATGGGTATGCATGTGTAGTTTCTGCAAACCTATTTTATTGCCAATATTTTACCAAGAATTCCAATTGGGGGGACATAAGGTGGCATCTAGTCTTACAAAGACAAGAGAGCTGGTACCCAGACCCTGCCGTGGACTGCACTGTGTGCAATTTTTAAACTGCCTGGTCAAGGTGTGCTATACAAGTCTATGGTGGTGATCCCAATCTGGGAAGTTGCCCTAGTGACATGCCTGCCAAGATGAGTGAAGTTTGTCCCCCCCCCCCCCTTCCCCAGGGGGGAGTCTTGCAATATGGAATGGTGAGTTTCTGTACCCTGAGAAAGGGAGTGGCTAGGCCTTTGGTTTACCAAGTACCTACACTCTTGGCACATTACAGCTTCCAGAGCGTTGCACCACAGGAGCAGTTTACCTTTGTGAGGCTTATCAGGGATGTTTGACACCATCTTTTGGAACAGGGCCTTCTAACTACCACCCACTGTTATCTGTAGCCCTTGTGCAATGCACTGCTGCTATCATAGCAGGTCTGTAGCCACTGTTTAGGAACTCCCTTTCTCCATATGTTTGGGTAGGTGGGAGAGGAATGGCTGCTTATGAAGTAGAAAACTATTGGTGTGTACACTATGGAGATTGTTCCCTGCTTTCGAGGTGGATCACTGGTTTAACAAGGCAGCAACTTCCTCCCCAACACACCCCCCCCCCCCCCCCAGCATTACATTAAGGGTGATTAGTTTGGCAGGTGGTAATAGTCGCCCTTCAAAACTGACTATCAGCCGGAGTTCACCCATTATCAGTATGCCCTTACTCCGTGACTGTTAATGGATGGGGGAGAAGGTTTAAATTCCTGTATTGGGTAGGGAGGTAACCTAGCTATAACTCCCCTAGGGGTCAGTTCCATGTGGATCTGATTCCCTCCAGTTATCAGGCTTTTTTATTTTTTTAATTGCCTTCCAAGTTCCTTTTTGTCCAGGAAATAATTTTCTTCAGCTATTGCAGGTTTACAACACCAACTTACTGGAGTTCTTTCTGGTTTATAAAACCTAACATGCAAACCAGAAAGATCTCCTTCCTTGCCGATATAGTAGGAACCACAGAAAGAAGAATCTGCATTGGAGGTGGTAAAAGGAACAATCCTCTGGGGGAAGAGGCTACTCCTGAAGAGACCCAGGTTTTGTCACACCAAGAACATTTTGTGTTTTTTTTATTTATTTTTTGGTGTGCCACTCCTAAAAATATTGATTCCCCCCCCCCCAAAAAAAAAATGGGTACAGGCAGCTGTCTTGGCACACTCAACATTTTCCTGCTCATCCTCACTTAAAGGATATGTGGCAGAATCAACCATTAATTTTACATAAAAGTAACGTAGACTTCTGTGATGTATGCATAGACCAAGCACATAAAAGGGTTTCTTTTGTTAGGGGTAACAAGCAGTTTGTCGGAACAGTAAATACGTGTCAGGCTGTCAAGCCCAAATTTTATGGACTACAGAAGAGGATTTCTAAAGGGGGGGGGACACTGAATTAGATACTTGGAGGGTTTCCCTCATGTCCTTAGTTTCTTGGTGGATGCCTTAAAAGATGGTATTCAACGGCTCCTTATTTGGTCATTGTATCTGTGCATATGTGCAGGATCCATGGTAGAAGTGTATGTTGGCAGAGTTACATGCAAGGAGATTGAACGCCTACCCTTTTAAGTGGGAGATTTGTTTGGCCCTGCCTTGATTCATTGCATCCAGAAAGTAACTGCTGGTAAGAGTACACTATTGCTGCTCAAAAAGAAGGCAAAGTTGGTGGGGCAGAAGCCTGCTTCTACTTCTAAGAATTTCTTTTGTCTGTCAAAGGCTTCTGGCTCTAAATCTAAGCCAAACACTTAATTCCACAAGCCTTGGATCTCAAAGCTGGGGGGCATTTTCTCCCAATGAAGGAGCCCCCCCCCCCCCAACTTGCTTAGCTGGGGCAATGATTGCTGGCCTTCAAACATTTGGACCACGAAGATTGCGCATGAATGGGTCTGCAGTGTTTTTTTGTTTAATAAGTTTTTATTGAAAAATATAGAAAAGAGACGAAATACACAGTATCACACTCCAACACATCTGTATACAAAATATGCATGTTAATTGGGGACCTCAGTAATAAAACGTGCATTGCTATCAATCGGACCCGCGGGCTAAGGTGGTTGGATGTGAATGAGGCACAATGGGCCTAGCCCACAACACATCAAGGATATCACCATGACCCGCGTGGACCCGCTAATCTAGTCTAGAAAATACAATTGAAATAACATTCACCTATCCAATCTATACAATTACCAACCCCTTGAACAAATACCATGCATTCCAACACTTGTGTGTCAGAGCAGCAATAGAAAGAAGAACGATGGATAAGAAAGGGAGAAGACAAAGAACAGATTAGAGAATAAGCAGTGGGGGAGGGGAGGGGAGGGGGGGGAGAAAAAAGGGGGAGGGGTAGATACCAGCACCAGTAGGCCATAAGCGAGCACAGATATACATTACATTAAATCCCATATCATGAGGATTGCGCCAAAATATCAGCATAAGATGCAGAGAACTTGAAAGCAAACCAGCAGGACCATATCTTCCGTGCTAATTCTGACTTGTTTCTCAGTGTCAGCGTAGCGTCTTCCATATAGTAAGTATGGTCTACCTCTCTCAGCCAATGGCGAAGAGTGGGGGTAATTGATTGTTTCCAAAACCTGGGGATGACCGCCTTGGCCGCATTAAGAAGATGGGGGGTAATCGAGCGCGAGTATGATCCTGCTGGTTCGTTAGTACAGTGAAACAACACCACCCACGGGTCCGCCAGAATCCTTGACCCCTGGATCTGCTCAATCCAATACAACACTGAGGACCAGAAAGGCTTGATCAGAGGGCAGGACCACCAAATATGTGCATGGGAGCCTATTTCCCCACACCCCCTCCAGCAGTGGTCAGAGGTTGAAGGAAACGTCCTGTGAAGAATCTCCGGTGTATAGTGCCAACGCATTAACAGTTTGTAGTTAACCTCCGCCGTTCTGGAGGATATGGTGGAAACATGAGTTAACTGAAAGAGAGACATCCGTTGCGACTCAGGTAACTGACTTTGTAGGTCCCGCTCCCACTTGTCGAGGAACGAGTGCGAGGCAAAAGGAGGCAGGGCCAACAGGGCATGGTAGAAACTCGACACAGGACGGTCCGGAGGGAGGGTGCCCTCAAATAGAGATTCTATAGGCGTCAATTCCAAGATTGAACGTAGTGGTTGAGGAAGGGACCGCACAAATTGGGAGAGCTGATGGTGTTTCCATTGATCCAGGAAGGTAATTGGCGTTGACTTAAATAAGTCTGACAATGGTATGATCCCCCCTGCAGTGGACACATGATGCAGCAGCAATGGGTCGTAGGAAGTCCTGGAACCCAAACTACGATCGATATTCCCTGGAGGGAAATAATTATGCCCCATAATGTGCATCAACGGGGAGTTATAGGGCCATTTCTGAGATCTACACAAGGAGTCCCATATTGCAAGTGATGAAATGGATAGGGGGGACACCTCTGGGGACCTAGAGCGATATTTGGGCGGTATCCACAACGTGGGAAACAGGTCTACCCCAGACATCTCATTCTCCAGTTGTACCCATAATTTTGTATCAGCATGATATTTCCAATCTGATAACCTTGTCAAAACAATAGCATAAAAATACTTCCTGAAGTCTGGAAGCGCAAGGCCCCCATCTCTCTTTGGCTTAATCAACCAGTTATATGCGATCCTGGGGCGCTTGCGGTTCCAAACATATCTACGGATCAGAGATTGTACAATCTTAAAGAACCCAAGGGGAACTCCGTATGGGATCATCTGGAACAAAAAGAGCAGTCTGGGCAAAATATTCATCTTCACAATGCCAATTCGTCCTAGCCATGAGTGGGCCAACTGAGTCCACTTCTGTAGGTCTGTTCTAATCTTGTTTAGTAGAGGGATATAGTTAGCGCGGAACAGGGAGGTTAATTTAGAGGTCAGGTAAATGCCTAAGTATTTTAAGGAGTGGGGTTGCCAGGCAAACGGAAACTTCAATTTCAGTTGGGAGACTTCTCGGCGGGGTATGGAAATATTCAGGATTTCCGATTTGGGAAGGTTAATTTTAAAATTGGATATTGAGCCGAATTTGTGGAGGGCCGACATGAGGGCGGGTATTGTGATTTGGGGTTGTTGGACATAGAAAAGCACATCATCCGCGTACGCCGCATATTTATGTTCCATTTGTCCGACTGTTATCCCGTGAACGTCAGGAGTTGCACGAACTGTCGCTAAAAAGGGCTCCAAGGAAAGGGCAAATAGTATTGGCGAGAGAGGACAGCCTTGCCTGGTCCCATTGTGTAGGAAAAAAGGGTCACTGAGGGTACCATTGATTCGCAGTTGAGCTGACGGGGTGTTATATAGTGCCGAAATCCTAGACAGCATTTTCGGACCCGGCCCAAGTGCTCTAATGTATACATCAGGTACTCCCAGTCCACCCTATCAAACGCCTTCTCAGCATCTGTCGATAGGAGGAGGGTGGGCTGGGAGCACCGACGCACATATGCAATCAAAGACAGCGTCCGCAACGAATTGTCCCTCGCCTCCCTACCCGGGATAAACCCAGTCTGATCCCTGGACACCCACTGGGGCAGAAACGGCAATAGACGCAGTGCAATGACCTTGGCATATAACTTGGCGTCTATGTTTAGTAAAGAGATCGGTCTATAGTTACTACACAGGGTAGGGTCTTTATCTGGTTTTGGGATGACAGTGATATGGGCATGTAGAGTCTCAGGGCGGAAAGTCTCTCCCATGGAGGTGGAATTAACATAAGAGGTTAGGAAAGGAAGCAGCGTATCAGCAAATGTTCGATAGTAAATAACGGTAAAGCCATCTGGCCCTGGTGCTTTACCCGAAGCCATAGATTTCAGGGCCATTTTAAGTTCAACAGGGGAGAGTTCCCCCTCTAGGGCTTCTAGTGCACTGACAGGTAACTTCGGCAGACGGGCCCGCTCTAGATAGTCTCTTATGAGAGCAGGTCTATCCTCCCCGTCCAAATCTGGTCTACCCACGTTATAAAGATTCTGATAAAACGTACGGAATTCCCGCGCTATCCCCCCAGTTTCATGTATCAGTGTATCCGTGGTGGATTTAATTTTGGCTATATACGAGGCCGATTTCTTTTGTTTCAGGGACCTTGCCAAAAGCCTGCTGGGTCTATTTCCCCATTCATAAAATTGTTGGGATACTAGACGCAGTCGAGCAGTGTTCTCTTTATGTAATAGATCTTTCAACTCCTCCCTTTTCTGCGTCAAGGATTGAAAAACCGTGGGGGAACTGGAAATCTTATGGTTCCGCTCTAACACTGCTATCTCAGACACTAGGTGCAGTTGTGCACGAACCTTCTCCCTCTTTTTCCTTGAACCTAGTTCCATGAGTTTACCACGTATGTACGCTTTGTGCGCTTCCCACAAGACCCCCGGGGACGAGGCCGAGGGACCATTATCCCGGAAATAGCAAGTGAGTGCTGCCTCCATTTCCTGTCTGTCTATGTCATCTGAAAGAAGGGAGTCATTTAGTTTCCAGTTGGTGGATTTTAAAGGTAGAGAGGGTATGCGCAAGGATATACTAATCGGGGAATGATCAGAAATCGTGGATACTTCAATCTTGGAGTGGATAAGCAAGTTTAAAAAGTGATGGTTTATAAGGAGGTAATCTATCCTGGAGTGGGAGTTATGTAGATGCGAGAAATGTGTGTAATCCTTCTCTTTTGGGTGCATAATACGCCAGATATCTATCAGTTGTGCCTCATGTAATCTCTTGCGGACATACGTGAGTTGCCTGTGGGAAATGCAGGATCTGCCCAATGAAGTGTCCAGGGAGGGTTCCATTGGGGCATTAAAATCGCCCGCTAGCAGAATACAACCCTTTGCAAATTCAGTCAACTTGGCTAAAGTAGCGGACAGAAAGCTTGCCTGACCATGATTCGGAGCATAAACATTGGCTAGCGTGCATTGCAATTTACCCAGACTGCCCTTTAAAAAGAGGTATCTACCGTAGGGGTCCGCCAGAGAGTCCTCCAAAATGAAGGAGGATCCCCTGCGGAATCCAACAGCTACACCCTTTGCCTTTGATACATCAGAGAGGCTGTAAAACCACTGAGGGTAATGAGGGGCAAAAAGCTTTACCTTGGATGTACAAGTCAAATGCGTCTCCTGCAGAAAGATAATGTCTCCCTGCAGGCGTTTAAGTTCTCTGAAAAGCGAGTGTCTCTTACCGGAGGAGATGGGGTTGCACTATGGGGAAACCAAGACAGAGTATCCCAATAGGCAACCAAAGGGCTACCACGGCAGAGAAGGGCAATGATATAGATAAAATAATTTATTGATAATATAAATATACAAAATTTCAGGATAAGGAATTGAAACACTAATTAAATACTAAATGTATATTATATAGTTTAACCAGTATAACTACTAACAGCAGCCGGCCGGTGCTGCACACATGAACCTAGTTCATGCAGTAGACAACCATGCAACACACATAGGACACAAACATATAACGAACATAAAAAAACATTTATAACAGGCGATCCGGACGCCAATTCTGTCCAGACGAAGCTTACGCACTTACGTTGCGAAACGCGTTGACGTAATACGGCATCGGACGCCATCTCCTTCTGTATATGCATCGTTTTGGCTACGGCAGTGATCCTTAAAATACAGGGAATGACAGGTGTAGATCGCACAGGATAAGTACACATCTTGTTGTAGAGATAGAGGGTTCAACCTTAGTCTTTGTCTCTTACCGGAGGCGTGAAGTCCCCTGACGTTAAGAGAGACTAGTTTAATTGTAGCCATGGTATCTTTAAGAGGAGAGCCGCTAATATATAATCCACTGTGCTGGAAGGGGGGGGGGGGAGGGAATCAGGCAGGGAGACAGGTAGGAAAAGGGGGATAAGGGAGGGAAAGAAGCAGAAAGAGAGAAAAACAGTACAACAAAGGTACAAATACCAAACTGCACGCAAGATATTGCAGTGCAATACACGGGGCGAGCCGGGACCCGGCCCCCCCCAAGAGCCCCCCCCGAAAGGGCAGCCCCGGTGGGGAACCAGCCCCCCGCCCGCCCCGCGTCAAAAAACGGGGTCGTGCCCCCAATCGGACCGCGCGCGTCCATAACCGACGCACGCAGACCGCAGGGCCCGGCACCGGCACAGAAACATATTAATCATGGCGTTAACCAGTCCTGACAATACTAAACATAGTAACAGTGTATACAATTGTCATACGGACCCTAGATCACATAAAACCAGTTCCTCCCCACATAAACAAGTCCCCCACCAAAGAGAAAAAATAAAAGAAAAATTGTGTCACCAGTCTCAAAACCGAAACGGACATCCGATCAGAAAAAATGATGCAGGGGGGACCGTAGCAGGAACCGTAGCAATGTAGGGTGAGAAATACTTGCGTGCCCAGGGTCGACGAAGACATAGGAACCTAGGCCAGACAGGCGTTCCACACACTCAGACGACCCTCTGCGTGGAAGCCGGGGTATTAGAACGGCGTTTACCGGTAACTTTCTGCCATGTGGCTTCAGGCACAGGAGGGACCGCAGGGATCACGTCCTGCCAACCAGGGAGCTCCGGGGGATTTATGTTCAAATCCATGCAAAAAACCTCGAGATCTTCCGGAAAACGCAGCACTGCTGTTTTCCCATCCCTGGAAGCGATCAAAGCTGCAGGAAACCCCCACCTGTAGTTGATAGATGCCTCCCGGAGTTTCTCCGTTAGGGGTTTGAGGGCTCTCCTCCGCTCCAGGGTTTCTCTGGCGAGGTCCGGGAAGAACGATAGCGAGGCGCCATCAAAATCCAGCGTGGTGGCCTCCCTGGCCTTCCGCATAATGAGTTCTTTTTCCTCATAGTAGTGTACCCGGCAGATTACATCTCTAGGGACCTCAGAGGCCAAATTACGGGGGCGGAGGGCGCGGTGGACCCGATCCAGTTTTAAGGGATAATCCGCATCATTACCCAATAACTTGTTGAAGATGCCACGGATCGAGGCCGCGAGGTCTTCATCCCTTGTCGCCTCCGGTAGTCCGCGAACGCGGATATTATTTCTCCGGTTCCGGTTCTCTTGGTCTTCAATTTTGTACATAGCCATCCTGTGGGCTATGGCCAGAGCTCGGGTGGAGGCCTGCAGATCTCTAATCGCTGTGGCGTGTCTGTCTAGACGATGCTCCGTCTCCTCCACGCGCTCTAGAACCTGGCCGAGATCAGAGCGTACCCCAGACAACTCTTTCTTGATGGCCTTCTCAAGGCTTAGGAGCATAGATGCCAAGTCCGATTTGGTGGGGAGTCCGCTTACCAACTCCGCTACTCCCGATCTCCTATCCGGGCTTCCTTCACCTTCCGAGTCACCCGAAAACAAGGGAGACCGGCGGCTGGCAGTAGGCCTATTGCGGGAGGCGGAGCCAAGAGTCGATCCACGTGGCGAGCGGCCTAGACCATCTGTCTCCGCGGGGTCTTCAGGATCAGGGGCGAGAAAACGCTTAATAGAGCCCTCCGTAGCGGACTTCTTGGCTTGGCCCTTCCCCGACTTCCTGACCATGCTGGCCATTAGCGTAAAACACAAGCTGGTTACCGAAAAAGCTAATAACAGAAGTGCCGGTGCCGGAGCTCACACGAGACGCGTCTTCACAGTCTCATGTCCAGGCCACGCCCCCGGGGGGGGGGTCTGCAGTGTTGTGGCTCATGGTTACCAACTAGAGTTTCTGAGCCATTCATCTTTTGGGCTCTCAAATGTTTGAATCTACAGGGGCAAACTTTTTCAGGCTCGTGATTGCTGGCACAGGGAGCTTTTGTCCCAAAGAGTGAAGTTTCCATTTGAACCTCTTCACAGTACTCGGACCAAACTGCTATGTTCATCCACTATTGTCGTTTTGTACACTTGACACTTTTTTTTTCTCGTGAAATGGTAGAGGTACAAGGTACCCCATTACCATTTCACACAGGGGGGGGGGGCGGTATCTGGGGGCCCCTTTGTTAAAGGGGTCTTCCAGATTTCGATAAGCCTCCTGCCCGCAGACCCCCACAACCACCGGGCAAGGGTTGTGGGGAAGAGACCCTTGTCCTCACCAACATGGGGACAAGGTGTTTTGGGGGGTACCCCAAAACACCCTCCCAATGTTGAGGGCATGTGGCCTGGTGCTGTTCAGGAGAGGGGGGGGGCCGCGCTGTGTCCCCCCCTCTTTTCTGCGGCCGGCCAGGTCAACGTGCTCGGATAAGGGGTCTGGTGTGGATTTTAGGGGGGACTCCACGCCATTTTTTTTACATTTGGGGTGGAGTTCCCCTTAAATTCCACACCAGACCTGAAGGGTCAGGTTATGGATATTTGGGGGGAACCCCACGTCATTTTTTTTTTAAATTGACGGCGGGGTTTCCCCTTAATATCCATACCAGACCTAAAGGGTCTGGTTATAGAATTTGGGGGGACCCCCACGCTTTTTTTTCCATTTTTTTTAATGAATGAATTCTCCTGCAATTGCCGGGAGCCGACAAATCATTATTGCCGCGAGTCAGTTTTAAATGGCTTTTTTGTTGTAAAGGTTTTTATTAAGATTTCATGTAATTACAGTATAGATGACACATTGAGGAGAGATTGCATAAACACGGACGCAGCCGTATAATGGAGCATAAGAATACATCAATTAATATATAATACAGTATTAAAAAGGTTTCAAAGCGTCTTGTATGTAGTCAGATGTTATATAAGAGAAAATGAAAATTAAAAATACAAAAGATCAAAAGTCTGATAGTCCGTAATAATAACAGAATTAAAAACAGAAATATTATTATTGAGGACTAAGCAACCTGGGTTTTCAATGAGTTTCTAAAAATAGATTGCAAATATACCAGGAAAAGTAAGTGTCTTAGTAAAAATTTAATTATAAAATACAGATAAGGGAACAGAAGAGGGGAAAGGGAAAGGGGGAGGGGTCAGATACACTTCTTAGTATGGCAGTAAGATCAAACATGAGGAGGTCATGTCCAGGTTTATATTGTTTGTATATATCAGATGAAGTAAAGTTAAGCCAATCAGACCATGTGTCATTAAATAGTTTTTGAGTATCCTTCGCTTGATGAATTAGTTGTTCCATTTCCATGTTTCTTTGGGTGC
Organism: Rana kukunoris; assembly: GCA_029574335.1. Classification (NCBI taxonomy): domain Eukaryota; kingdom Metazoa; phylum Chordata; class Amphibia; order Anura; family Ranidae; genus Rana; species Rana kukunoris. Next base: position 143,518 of record JAJQKJ010002292.1, read on the forward strand.
GATTAAACCAATCAGTGACGGAAGGGGGGATAGTGGATTTCCATCTAACTGGAATGCACATCTAGCTGAATTAATTAAGTGCATGGTTAATGATCGGTAATAGCCTTTTTGGTAATGAGGGGAGAATAATGGAGTAAAAATTGAGCAGGTTTGAATTCTAAATCAATAGAGGTTATCAAGGAGATATATTCATGGACCTTTTTCCAGTATGGTTGTATAGCAGAGCAGGACCACCATATGTGAAGGAAAGAACCTATTTCATGATTACATCTCCAGCAGGTCTTAGATATCGAGGAGTTAATTCGATGTAGTTTAAGAGGGGTCATATACCATCTGGAAAGAATTTTATAAGCGTTTTCTTGAGTTTGTACATGAATCGATCCTTTATGTATAAATTTGTATACATTCCTCCATTCCGAGTCAGATAGATCAAGCGAAAGATCTCTTTCCCATAGTTGATTGGCCCAGTTAATTTTAGGGGTTTGGGTGGAAAATAGCAAAGCATATGTAGATGAAACCAGGTGTTTAAGCGGTTCTCCATTTTCACACACTTTTCAAAATCAGTTTTTTCCCTAGACCAATTTGGTATTGGGTTCGGTTTTAAGAAAAATTTTCTTAATTGTACATAAGTCCAGAAAGGGAATGATTCTGTGTTGAGCTTGATATTCAAATCTGTTTGTGATATTAATTTGCCATTCATGAAAAATTCTCCTGCCTTAACAGATGAATGAGGCCAGCCGTCAGTAAAAAAATCAGGTTGCATGCCTGGTTGAAAATCAGGGTTAAGTTTGATAGGAGTCATTGGGCCATTTACAGAAGAAATTTTGTGTTTGTTGCATGACTTTCGAAATGCAAGGATGGTTGGATGGTATCAGCGGGTGTTGTTTACACGATAAGGGAACATTGTGAGGTTTGATCCATGGGATCTGTGAAAGAGGGATTGGCGAAAAGTTGTTTTCCAATTTAACCCAGTCTTTGTAAATATAGTGAATATTCCAATCGATAATTCTGGTCAGACAGCAAGCCTGATGGTATTTATATATGTCTGGTAGACCTATTCCTCCTGACGGTTTAGGGGTGGTGAGCCTGTCATAACTTAGTCTCGGGCGTTGTTTATTCCATACGAAGTCTGTGCACATTTCTCTAAACAAAGAGAAAAATGCTTGAGGAATCAATATGGGGACAGTTTGTAGGATGTATAAAATTCTTGGAAGAACATTCATTTTGATGATTGCAGCCCTACCGAACCATGAAAAAAGTCCAGAGGACCATTTCAATAAGTCAGATCGAATGTTATGTAGTAGGGGACTATAGTTCATGGAGTATAAGTCAGCTAAGCAAAGTGGTGGAAGCTGTATACCTAAATATTTAATTGCTTGAGTACTCCACGAAAATGGGAAGTCGGATCGACATATGTTGCATAATGTTGACGGTAGGGAGATGTTAAGGGCCGTAGATTTAGAAAAATTTATTTGGAAATTCTTAAATGTCTTTTTTGCTTTGAAAAATGTCATTTTGTGCAGAGACATTTCTAACCACGGGAAACATGCGCTTTTTCACATGCTGACATACCCCCCCCCCCCATGCTACGAAATTTAAAAGAATGGTTCAAATGACGTGGGGTTCCCCCCAAATTCCATTACAGGCCCTTCAGGTCTTGTGTGGAATTTAAGGGGAACTCCACCCCAAATTTTAAAAAAAATGGCGTGGAGTCCCCCCTAAAATCCACACCAGACCCCTTATCCGAGCACGTTGACCTGGCCGGCCGCAGAAAAGAGGGGGGGACAGAGCGCGGCCCCCCCTCTTCTGAACTGCACCAGGCCACATGCCCTCAACATTGGGAGGGTGTTTTGGGGGTGCCCCCCAAAACACCTTGTCCCCATGTTGAAGAGGGACAAGGGTCTCTTCCCCACAACCTTGCCCGGTGGTTGTGGGGGGTCTGCGGGCAGGAGGCTTATCGAAATCTGGAAGACCCCTTTAACAAAGGGGGCCCCCAGATCCCGGCCCTCCCCTGTGTGAAATGGTAATGGGGTACCTTGTACTCTACCATTTCACGAGAAAAAAAAAGTGTCAAGTGTAAAAAACGACAAGAGCCGGTTTTTGACAAGTCCTTTATTATCTTCTTTCTTTTTCTTTTCTTCTTTCCTTCGGGTTTCTTCCTCCATCTTCTTCTTCCTCTGCTTCTGTCTTGGGTCTTCTATTCCCGCATCTTGCCCGGAATGTTCTTCCATCTTCTTCTCCTTCCGCTGTCCTTCTCGTCCGCATCTTCTTCTTCTGGTTCTTCTTCGCCGGAGCCGCCGCTTCCAATTGAAATCCCCGCTGTCTGCCGGACCACGCCCCCCTCTGATGCCACGGGCAAGCTCTTAGGAAAGTCCCAGTGTGCTGCATGTGCGTCAGAGGGGGGCGTGATCACATGTTCCAGAAAGCGGGCAATTCAATTGGAAGCGGCGACTCTGGCAAAGAAGAAGCCGCGCACAAGCTTCCAATTGAATTGCCTGCCCTCTGACATGTGACCACGCCCCCCTCTGACGCACTTGCAGCACACTCCTAAGAGCTTGCCCGTGGCGTCAGAGGGGGGGCGTGGTCCGCCAGACAGCGGGGATTTCAATTGGAAGCAGCGGCTCCGGCGAAGAAGAACAAGAAGAAAATGCGGACGAGAAGGACAGCGGAAGGAGAAGAAGATAGAAGAACACGCCGGGCAAGATGCGGGAATAGAAGACCCAAGACAGAAGCAGAGGAAGAAGAAGGAGGAGGAAGAAGAAACCCGAAGGAAAGAAGAAGAAAGAAGATAATAAAGGACTTGTCAAAAACCTGCTCTTGTCGTTTTTAACCCTTTACATTTTTTTTCTCGTGAAATGGTAGAGGTACAAGGTACCCCATTACCATTTCACACAGGGGGGGGGATCTGGGGGGCCCCTTTGTTAAAGGGGTCTTCCAGATTTCGATAAGCCTCCTGCCCGCAGACCCCCACAACCACCGGGCAAGGGTTGTGGGGAAGAGACCCTTGTCCTCATCAACATGGGGACAAGGTGTTTTGGGGGTACCCCAAAACACCCTCCCAATGTTGAGGGCATGTGGCCTGGTGCGGTTCAGGAGAGGGGGGGGCCCGCGCTCTGTCCCCCCCTCTTTTCTGCGGCCGGCCAGGTCAACGTGCTCGGATAAGGGGTCTGGTGTGGATTTTAGGGGGGACTCCACGCCATTTATTTTTTTAAATTTGGGGTGGAGTTCCCCTTAAATTCCACACCAGACCTGAAGGGTCTGGTTATGTATATTTGGGGGGGGGGGGAACCCCACGTCATTTTTTTTTAAATTGACGGCGGGGTTCCCCTTAATATCCATATCAGACCTAAAGGGTCTGGTTATTGAATTTGGGGGGACCCCCACGCTTTTTTTTTGGTGTTTTTTATGAATGAATTCTCCTGCAATTGCCAGGAGCTGACAATTCATTATTGCCGCGAGTCAGTTTTAAACGGCTTTTTTCCTTCAGAATGTCATTTTTCACATGCTGACATTACACCCAGGGCCGCCATCAGGGGGGTACAGGCAGTACACCTGTAAGGGGCCCGGGGGTCCGGAGGTGCCCAGATGCCTGGAGGCCCCCCAGCGCCCCAGATGGTAACCCCCCTCTTTTTTTTTTATATATATATTTTTTAGTTTATTGTTTTAGTATTTTTTATTAAAGGGCCAATTTTTGGAATTTAATTTTTTTTAGCAGTCCGGAGGTCCCCAGGGGCCCAGAGGTCAACCCCCCATATTTTTTGTTATTAAAGGGCCAATGTTTTTTTTTAGGGGTCTGGAGGTTACTACCAGTGGCCCGGAGATTCCCAGGGCTCCAGATGACAACCCCCCCCTTTTTAAAAAAAAAATACAAAAAATTATATATTTTGATATTTTTTTTTGTTATTTTTTTAACATATATATATATATATATATATATATATATATATATATATATATATATATATATACAATTATAATTATGAAAGGGCCCAGAGGGCCCCAGGTGACAACCTTTTTGCTTATAAAAATGTTATAAACATTTTATATTTTCCCCAGGTTTTTTTTCTTTCTTAAATTTATTTTTTAAAGTGTATTTTGTGCGTGAAGTCGAGAGAGAGGAGCTGGACTTGCAATCGCCATCCTTCTCCATGCCCCCAGTGGCAATGGCGGGTGTGAGGGGGGGCCTCCCACTCACCCCACCCTACCTGCTACACTTGGGAGCCCGATGGGACAGAGGGACTCTAGCCCACCCAGCCAGCCCTGTAGATCCTTCGCCTCTCTTTATTTTAGGAGACCTCATGGCCAAAGTGCGTTTGTGTGCGTGCAAGTGTGGTGTTTTTTTTTGGGGGGGGGGGGTGGGCGTACTAAGCACAGGCGTGCCTTGCATAGCACACCCACCGGGAGCTGGGCTGAGACCACCAAACTCAATTCACATGTAGCCGAGACTGGGATCCAAACCCTTGGCTGCAGAGGTGAACGGCTTGTCAGCGCAGTGCCATTAACGTTGAGCCACCGCAGCTCCCACCCAATGTTAGTTTTTTTTTTAGATTTTTGGTAGTTATTTTTTATTAAAGGGCCTAGAGCTCCCAAGGCAACCCCCTTTTTTTTATATATATATATATATATAGATATTTTAATTTATTTTTCATTAAAGGGCCCAGAGGTTTATTTTTATTAAAGGGCCCAGAGGTCCCCAGGGCCCCCGGATGGCTACCGCCCTTTTTTTAATATATATTTTTCTATATTTATTTTTTTGTAAAGGAACCCCCCGCTTAATAAATTGCGGCAGCCCCCCCCTTCTCAATTTCAGGCGGCAGCACCCCCCCCTGTTCTCTGCTCCAGGGGGCCCATGCCTGAAGCTGTGCAAGGGGCCCCATAATTCCTGATGGCGGCCCTGATTGCCCCCCCTCCCATGGTACAAAATTTCAAGGAATTTTTAACTTTTATTGTTACACTTTAACCACTTCCATACCGCGCCTATTCTGGCACTTCTCTCCTTCATGTAACAATTATATTTTCTTCCTTGAAATTTACTCAATTACCCCCAAACATTATATATATTTTATTAACAAACACCCTAGGGAATAAAGTGGCGGCCATTTTTTCTTACAAATTTCCAACGGTATTTGCGCCAAAAATTTTCAAACATTTTTGTTTTTTTTTGGCTTTCCAAAAAAAACCTGTTTCATGAATGACAAAATAAGAAAGCAGTAAAGCTAGCCCAATTTTTAGGGATAAGGTGAAAGATGATGTTACACCGAGTAAATAGATACCTAACTTGTCACGCTTTCATATTGCGCACACTCATGGAATGGCGCTAAACTTCGTTATTAAAAATCTCCATAGGCGACGCTTGACTTTTTTTCTCAGGTTACCACTTTTGAGTTACAGAGGAGGTCTAGTGCTAAAATGATTGCTCTCACTCTAACGCACGCTATGATACCTCACATGTGGGGTTTGAAGGATGTTTACATATGTGGGTGGGACTTGCATGCGTGTTCGCTTCTGAGTGCTTCTGAGTGCGAGCTACTAGGGACAGGAGCATTTAAATTCCTTTTTTTTTTTTTTTTTTTTTACTTAATATTTTCATTTTTGCACTTGTTTGTCCCTTTTTTGGTATTATTTTTCACTTGTCTTCCTATTACAAGGAATATAAACATCCCTTGTAATAGGACTAGTGTGTGACAGGTCCTCTTTATAGAGAGAGGCGGGGTCAATTAGACCCCACATCTGTCCTCCAGGCTGGAAAGCATGGAATTGGTAAAAAATTATTTAAAAAAAACATCTCATGCTTTCAGCTGCAATCACATTCGTTCAGCACAGTGGTGTAGTGTGTAGCATGTGCACCTAGCAGCAAAAGGGTTGCTGGTTCGAATCCCGCCCGTGACACTATCTGCCTGGAGTTTGCATGTTCTCCCTGTGCGGGTTTCCTCCCACAATCTAAAAACATGCTGTAAATTGGATCCGGTCTAAATAAGCCCTAATATGCAGTAGGATATTTAGGTTTTGTGCTGCCCTAGACCTGACCAAATTTTGGCACCCCCTAATAGAAAAATGACACACCCTTCCTGTCAAGGCCACACCCTGTTTTTTTATGACCCACCCAGGAATTTTCAGGACACACACACACAAGTTTTGTAGGGGGGGGGGCACAGGAGTCCCTTAATTTGCCTAGTTTTTCGATCACTTCCTGTTTGGCTATGGGGCAGAAAGTGAAGGACAATCTCCCCAAATGGACAGGGATAATACAAAATAAACTGACAGAGCTTCTAACCCCCCCCCCCAACTCTATCCAAAATGAAAGAAAACAAAAACATAAAAGTGATGATTATAGTTCCAGTTTAACCCCAAATTTCAGATCATTTTATTGAGAGGCTTAAGAAAATATAACCATGCCAATAGGCCAGGATCCAGCGTTGCTAATATGTATGAATGTGTGTTAGGGACCCCCACAAACACCACCCAATGTTAAATCAACAATTTTCTTGTTTGTTTTGGGGATGCCTGCACCCCTGATAGGGTAAAGACACCTCACAAATGTTGTCACTTTCTACTTAATTCATTCACTTCCTGCCACATAGCCAAACAGGAAGTGAGGGAAAAACCTGAGTAATGTTTTGTTGGGGACACACAGATCAATATAAATAGTTTCCCATTTTGGAAATTGCATTTTGCTGTGTACACCCCAAATTAGTATAGATCTTGGACTTTGGGGTCCATTTACTAAAGGCAAATCCACTTTGCACTACAAGTGGACAAGCAAGGAAGAAAAATAAAAACTTGACGGGATTGGAAGTTAAAACCATCAGTGCTTCCCTTCTGATTTTCATTGCCTAGGCTTTGCCTTTACTAAACCCCAAAATAACTAATCATTTGGGGTGTACACTGCAGTGCAATTTGCTTAATGGGGACACTAGTTAGATTGACCTGTGTCCCGAAGAAAAGACCATTGCTAGAGTTTTAACCTCACTTCCTGTTCAGCTGTGTGACAGGAAGTGAAGCCAATTTTAAGAAAAGGGACACAAAGCCCAACCTAAAAACACTAGCAGGGGTTCAAACACTCACTTGGCTTCCCTCAAACAACCCACAATTAGAATAGGATTGTCTTGTGCTAGTTTCAAGCACAGCGCTGTAAATCAGCACTTCAAGCCTGTCCACCAATACACCACCTCCAAACAGGCCCTGTTTGCAGGTTTTCCTACATCTTGCACATGTGCCTTAAAAAGTCAGTCTGGACATCAATTCTAGGAAACAATACTTACCGCTTTGTCCTTCCTTTTCTGGTGACTAAACATTTCATGCATACACACCAGGAAAGAGCTTAGAGACAAATCACACTTGATGGTTTAGGCCCAAACTAGTTCAGCTGCAGCGGTTGAAATCCATAGCATGAAACAAATATCACAAAACAAACTTCAAAATTTGAAAGTAATTTTATTGGTCCACAAAACAAGGAAAGCAAAACAAAAAATTACAAATAAACACAAAAAAATATAAAAAAAAATAAAAACAAAAAAGACCAACGTTTATTTCACAGTCATTGGAAAATGAATCATGCTTTTGAAATAACAGGATAGACCCACAGGATTAAAACATTAGTCATTAACATCTTGAGAAACATTTAGAAAAATTATGCAGCACACAAAACATTAAAAAAAAAAAAAAACTTGCTCCAAAACATCTCTGTTCTGCTCCACCATTACTTCCAGCCAGCAAATCTGCCCCCTCTGAGGGCAGCTGACACGTGCACTATCCACGCTTTTTATAACATGTGTGCTAATGAACCAATTGGAAACACATGAAGAAATGTCAGCCTCTAGTTTCTGTGCACTTGTAACTGCTTACACCTGTTAAGGATGTCCTTAAATTACTAAGCCAAAAAAACAGCTTTCTGAGCATGCTCAGAAAGATGCATGTCATTTTCAGGATCAAACATCCAGCTTCTTTTTCTAAGTGTTCGAGCATGCCCAGTTCACTTGAAATGCATTGCCAGAATCAAATCTGCAATGGCGGATGAAAGCATTAGAGGTGTTTTATATTTTTTTGGTCCCCCTGAACTGATGCTTTACAAGCTGAACGGGAGGTCTTATAGAATTTTTACGTAACAAACATAAATAATAATAATTTAAACGCCCCTGTCCCTAGTAGCTCGCAGTCAGAAGCGAACACGCAGCATTTTTTTCTTCTTCAGTTTACCAGTTTAGATTTCCAGATGAGGTCTAGTGCTAAAAGTATTCCTCTCGCTCTTACGCACGCTATGATACCTCACATGTGTGGTTTGAAGGATGTTTCCATATGTGGGCGGGCCTTAAATGTGTAAGTCCCGCCCCCACATATTTAACCGCCGTTCAAACCCCACATGTGAGGTATCATAGCGTACGTCAGAGCGAGAGCAATACTTTTAGCACTAGACCTCCTCTGGAAATTTAAACTGGTAACCTGAAAATAAATAAAAAAGTGTTGCCTATGGGTATTTTCAAGTACTGAAGTTTGGCGCCATTCCATGAGTGTGTGCAATATTAAAGTGTAACATGTTGGGTATCTAATTACTCGGTGTAACATCATCTTTCACATTATGGCCATAAATTGGGCTAACTTTAGTGTTTTCTTAGATTGTAACCACCTTTTGAGCCCCAGACCATATTACTGGTCACTGACGGGGGCAGTTTTTGCATTTCAACACTGCGTCATTTTAACTGACAATTGTGACGTGGCCCCCAAACAAATTTGGCATCCTCTTTTTTCCCCCAACAATTTTTTTTTTTGTTTTTTTTTTGTGGTATTTGATCACCTCTGCTTTTTTTCTTATTTTTGCTTGAACCAAAATATAGCGACAATTTTGTAAATAAAAAGACAACTTTTTTACTGTTTGCTATAATAAATCTCCCCCAAAATATATTCCAAAACTTTTTGCCCTCAGTTTAGGCTGATACGTAAGCTTCGACATATTTTTGTTTCCAAAAAATCGCAATAAGCGTTTGATTGGTTTGGGCAAAAGTTATAAGTAGGGGTTGGTCTTATGGGTTTTTTAGGAATATATTTTTGTTTTACTAGTAATGGTGGCGATCATTGATTTTTCTGGCTACTGCGACATTGTGGCGGACACATTTTAGTGAGCTTTGGCATTTTTCTAGCGAGCAATGGTATACAAATGCATTGCTTACTATAAAAATGTCACTGGCAGGGAAGGGGTTAACACTAGGGGCGAGGAAGGGGTTGATTATGTTAACGGCGTGGGGTTCCCCCTCAGATCCAGACCAAACCCTTCTCCCAGGCACGCAGTCTGTCCGGACAGGAATGGGGGTGGAGACGAGCGAGCCCCCAGATTCTGGCCCCCCACCCTATGTGAATGAGTATGGGGTACATCGTACACCTACCCATTCACCGGGTGGAAAAGTGTAAACACAAATAAACCACACAGAATAAAATAATTTATTAGTCAGCTCTGGGGGTCTTCTGCCGGGACCCCCCACCACCAGCCCATTGGGCCCCGGGCTTCGCCGTTTTCTGCCGGGGACGACGACACCCACCGATGCTCTCCGCCATGTTCAGCCAGGCCCCCACCCCAAAATAAGCTCTTTTACATCCGGGGGGGGGGGCCGGCTGAAAACAGCGGAGAACAACGGGGGGCGGAGCCCCTCCTCGGTCTTCTAGACGTTTTCTGCCGGGGGGGCTCCAGCCCCGCACCGGTCTTCGCACCGGTCTTCACCGCCGCTTTCCGCGGGGGGGGGGGGGGTGATCTCCGCCATGTTCGGCCAGGCCCCCACCCCAAATTAAGCTCTTTTACATCCGGGGGGGCGGCGGAAAATGGCGGAGAACAACGGGGGGCGAAACCCCTCCCCGCGGGGGCTCCTGCCTCCCGCGGGCTGATGGCTGTCTTCCGCCGGGGGGGTAGACCTACCCCCCGGTCTTCGCCGCCGCCTTCCGCCGGGGAGAGAGACACCCACCGATGCTCTCCGCCATGTTCGGCCAGGCCCCCACCCCAAATTAAGCTCTTTCAAATCCGGGGGGCCGGCGGAACATGGCGGAGAACAACGGGGGCGTCGCCACTCCTCGGTCTTCTAGCCGTTTTCTGCCGGGGGGGAACACCCACCGATGCTCTCCGCCATGCTCGGCCAGACCCCCACCCCAAAATTAAGCTCTTTCACATCCGGGGGGGCCGGCCGAAAACAGCGGAGAACAACGGGGGTGTCGCCCCCGTCCTCGAGAAGCCCGCCGCCCTCCCCCATAAGCAGGAAGCTTCATGGTGAAGGGTGGCGGCGGTGAAAACGACTAGAAGTCCGGGGTGGGATGTACGACCCTCACCCCGGCGAAAACTTCGAAGCCCGCTGCCCTCCCACACAGGCACGGAGCTTCGTGGTGAAGGGGGCGGCGGCGGAAGACGGCGACACATCGACGAGAAGCCCTGGCCTCCGCGGAGGAGCCAGGCAGAAGAGGCTATCGAGAGCCCCCCCCCGGCAGAAAACTACGAAGCCCGCGGCCCTCCCCCATAGGCAGGAAGCTTCATGGTGAAGGGGGTCGCGGCGGAAGACAACTAGAAAAACGGGGTGGGATGTGCGACCCCCACCCCGGCAAAAACTTCGAAGCCCGCTGCCCTCCCCCACAAGCACGGAGCTTCGTGGTGAAGGGGGCGGCGGCGGAAGACTGCGGTGGTGAAGACCGGGGGGGGGGGGTTGGCGGAAGACCCCCGGAGCTGACTAATAAATTATTTTATTCTTGTGTGGTTTATTTGTGTTAACACTTTTTCCACCAGGTGAATGGGTAGGGGTACCATGTACCCCATACTCATTCACATAGGGTGGGGGGCCAGAATCTGGGGGCCGCCTTATTAAAGGGGCTCTCAGATTCTGATTGGCTCCCGCCCGCATACCCCGACAACCAATGGCCAGGGTTGTCGGGAAGAGTCTCTTGTCCCTATCGACATGGGGACAAGAGTGCTTTGGGGTGGGGGGGCAGTGCCCCCCTCCCTCAAAGCACACACTCCCCCATGTCGAGGGCATGTGGTCTGGTACGGCTCAGGAGGGGGGGGGGCGCTCGCTCGTCCCCACCCCCATTCCTGTCCGGCTAGACTGTGTGCCTGGGATAAGGCTTGGTACGGATCTGGGGGGGAACCCCACGCCGTTTTTGGCGTGGGTTAACCCCTCACATTCCGGACCAAAGCCGGAGAGCCTATTATACCCCCGGGGGGGAACCCGCGCCGGTTTCAAATTTGAAATTTGGCGCGGAGTTCCCCTTCAGTGTCGGCGCAGCCCGAGAACAGCTCGGAGATTGCCGTGCGCCGTTTAAAGCAGTGCAAACACTGCTACGCTGCTTGGTATTTACCAAGAATTTCTCGGCGTACTGACAAGGCGCACAGCATTCCCTGAAATCTCCCTCTGCGCATGCCCAGTATGCAAATGAACCTTCCGAGGTTCTGGCGTACTTTGCAAGCGCACGGGGATCGGTTCTCAAAAGTCACTTTCGCTTTTAATTCGGCCCGCCACACACGTTTAAACACATGTCACTACACTTCCCCTGCATCACCCCCCTCCCTCCCCTCATAAACTCCCGCCCGAATCCCCGATGTTCACAGAACTAAATGCCGTACACCAGCTCTGTACTGGCATGCTGTGCGCCCGCTCCTGGGCGCATTAGGCAGTTTAGTAAATGAAGAAATACACTGCACTGGCAGTGTATCTCTTTTGTAAATTTCAAAAACGGGTTTACTCCTGCTTGTGCACCATGAGTCATGGCACACAGGCTTGGTAAATCAGCCCCAGTATCTCTGCAATTGAAAGTAAACGGACAAATAATACATGTACTTAATACAGACAGTCAAACATGATAACTAAATCATATATTAATCATCTGATAAACAAAAATTATTTGTACAAAATACAAAAAAGGAAGGGGTCCGTCCAATCCTGGACCCAAGGATTCAGGATGGAATTGTTCGCTCTGTAGTGGCGGCTCTCCATCAGGGGGACTTTATGGCGTCCTTGGGTACTCAGGACGCATACCTGCATATTCCCATACACGCAAAACACCAGAGGTTTTGCGATCGAAAAGGACCATTTTCAGTTTGTGGTCCTCCCCTTCGGCCTGGCTTCGGCACCACGAGTTTTCACAATGGTGATCGCTCCGATTCTGGCCCTGCTAAGGCAGCGCGGAATCGCTATTGTGGGATACCTGGACGACCTTCTCCTGAGAGCTTCTTTAAGCTCAGACTTAGGAGAGGATGGTCCATTACCTGCCAGCCCCTCCAAAAGATTCGGGTGGCTACTGAATGTCCAGAAGCCAATGTTGGTACCGTCTCAGCGACGGAAAAACTCCAGACACTGCAATCTGCGCTGCAACGCTTAGCGAATTCTGGGTCCCATGGTAGCCTCTTTCGAGGCGTTTCTGTATGCCCACTCTCACACTCGAGTGTTACAGAAAGAGATTCTGTCACGTTGGGACAAGCTCTCTTCGTCTCTGGATTACCAGATTTGGGTGAGTCGCCTGGTCAGGTCCTCCCTAGTGTGGTGGCTGACATCTCCGGTACTTCGGACCGGGAAATTATTTCTGCCGTGCTATTGGACAGTGGTCACGACGAGTGTCCAGTCAGCCCAGGATCGCTGGACTCAGGTGGAGTCCCGTCTGCCAATCAATGTCCTGGAGCTCCGGGCTATCAGGCTGCGTCTCTCCAAGTGGTCTCTGGGTCTGCAGGACCATTCGGTCAGGATCCAGTCCGACAACGCCTCGGCTGTGACGTATGTCTACCATCAAGGGGGCACGCAGAGCTCGGCCGCCGCGGCGGAGGTTGCACACATCCTCCGGTGAGCCACAAGGTACGTTCCGGCTCTGTCGGCCATGTACATTCCGGGGGTGCAGAATTGGCAAGCCGACTACCTAAGTCACAAAACACTGGACCAGGGAGAATGGTCGTTGCACCCGGAAGTGTTTTCAGAGTTGTGCCAAAAATGGGGCACTCCAGGCGTGGACCTTCTGGCGTCCCGTCTCAATCGGAAGATGTCACATTTCGTGGCCAGGTCAAGAGACCCTTGGGCGGACACGTCAGACGCGTTGGTGGCACCGTGGGGTCACTATCGCCTAATCTACACCTTCCCTCCTCTAAAGCTTGGAAGCGGAGGGGTTACCAACAATCCTGGTCGCTCCGGATTGGCCGTGTCTTTCCTGGTACGTGGACCTGGTGTGTCTGGTGGCAGACGTCCCTTGGCTTCTACCCCTGAGAATAGATCTGTCACAGGGTCTGATTTTTCTCACCCTGCTTTAGTCGCTGGCTTTAACGGCATGGCTGTTGGGAGCCAGGTGCTGAAGGACCGAGGTCCGTCGGACTCGGTGATCTCTACTTGCACCGAATTCTACTTCATGTAGGATTTGCCATCGTACGTGGAAGGCCTACATCTCTACGTGTGCAAAGTTGAAATGGCACCCCCGCACATACGTGCTGTCCCGGATTCTGCTGTTCCTACAGCAGGAAGTGGATCAGGCTCTCGCCTTAAGTGCGGTTATGGGTCAGATTTCGGCCTTGGCGGTTTTATTTTCAGTGACCGTTGGCGACACACTCCCTGGTGTGTACGTTTGTACAGGGGGTCAGGCATGTGGCCCCTCCTGTGCGTCCTCCACTGCCTCCATGGGACTTGAATTCGGTCCTCTCTGTGCTTCAAAATGGCTCCGCTTGAGGACATTCGGGAGATTCCGTTCTCTCTGTCTTGGTAGCCATTCCTTCGGTCAGACGAGTTTTTGATCTGGCGGCCTTTGTCTTGCAAGGCTCTTTTATAATGAGGACATTGTTTTACTATCCTTATGTCCTCAGCCGAAGAACTCGAAGGAGGCCACGTTACTTTCCTTGGACGTGGTGCGAGCCCTACGGGGCGTACTTGTCTGCTACGGCACCGTTCTGGAGATCGGACTCACTCTTCGTGTCAGTGACTGGTTCTAAGAAAGGTCTGGCAGTCTCGTCATCCTCCATTTTCAGGTGGAGCAGACAGGTCGTGCTCCAGGCCTATGCCCTGGCGGGCACCTCCCTTTCTGGTTACGGCGCATTCGACCAGGGTGATAGATACCTTCTGGGCTTTCTGCCATCAAGGATTTGTTTTACAGGTGTGTAAGACAGCGATCTGGTCGTCAACCCACACCTTTTCAAGTTTTACAAGGTGGATGTGAGTGCATCTGCGGAGGCCTCCTTTGGTTTTGCAGGCAGCTGTTTAAGGTTGAAGTTCCTCCGTTGAGGAACTCTGGTTTGTTTGGGGTGAAGCTTAATTTGTTGTGTTTTTTTTCCCCATCCCTCAAATTTTTTGACACTGCTTGGGGACGTCCCTAAGGTCAATTGCTGCTGTGTCCGTCCATTAACGGAAGAGAAAATAGGATTTTTGTACTCACCGTAAAATCCATTTCTCTGAGTTCATGGACGGACACAGAACCCTCCCTTCCTTTGTTTGTACTGTTTGTTACGAACTGCGGCTGCTGAGGCAGAGTGAGGGCTATACCTAGGGGCCCCGCCCCCTGGGAGGAGATGGACTGAGAAGTGTTTTAACACTTGAAGTGCTGTTTTTTTCTACCTAGTCTCTCCTGGAAGGAAGGATATAATACCCTAAGGTCAATTGCTGCTGTGTCCGTCCAGGAATTTAGAGAAATGGATTTTACGGCGAGTACAAAAATCCTACTATTTTTTTTTCGCTCTTATGACCATTTTCATGAATTTTTCCTACCCTTTGGAAGTATCGGTGGCCAAGTTTCATGTGGGACAGTTTTGCGGATGTCAGGAGTGTCCTGTGGTATCCAGAAGTCTTTCAGGGTGGCTCGATTGGTCACTGAGTCAATAGTTATCAGGGGTTTTGTTATGATACTCGTATACAGAGGATTGATGCCTGGAGAGTGGGCTTTGCCATGGGTGAGCATTTCCATTGGCCAGGAGCCCAGCTAATGGGGGTGGTTGTTAAGTGTGCCCAGTGCAAATCTAGCAGCTGCGTTCCTGCCTCTGGGATCTGGATCGCTCTGTGGATACATCAATTGCCCTGTGGAGGAGGTCTAGGTTACACAAGTATGTTTGGCTTGAGGTCAGCAGAAGGGACCAGACACCATTTGGGCTGTTGAGGAGTAACTCCACTTATGTTTAAATAAGTAACCAAAATGAAAACTTATGGAGATGACTATGCTCTGTGTGATCGATGTGCATTGCAGTATTTTGTCAAAGTTTGGTGCAGTTTCCTACCTTTTTTTCCTTTTTTCTGTTCTGAGCAGATATCTGAAACGGAAAGTCAGGCTTGCTTAAAGGAACACGAAAGGTTCGTTTTTTATTAGATCAATTGATTTCTGTAAGCTAGAGCATTTAAATATCACTTACCTCGTGTTTCCTTTTGACCTCCAAAATATAGTAATCCAGGTTTGAAAATGCCATTTTCTGTCTCTCCTCTTCTTGCTTTCCACCAGCATCTGAGCTGTTTTGCATGGTGGAAAGCAGAATGTGCTCACCTCCTCCTTATGACTACTGCCCTGCGTGAAGATGCTCTCTTATCCCTCACAGGCATGGAGGCTAAGCCTAATGGGAACTGTAGTTCCCATTAGGCCATGATGTAGCAAGAATGAATGCGAACCGCAAACCAGGAAGTCAGTGAGAATAACAATTCAGGAGTGACGGAGGTGAATAAAACAGCTTGATTTTAACAGATATCAAACTAGTTATAATGCAAAACATTACTTTTTACTTTATCAGCTACTGTCAGGCGGCGTACACACGGCCGAGGTTCTCGCCAGAAACCAGCGAGAACCTCGCTGGGAGCTGCATTCCAGCGAGAACCTCGGCCGTGTGTACGCTCTCTGCGAGCCCGCCCGTCGGGAAACCCGTCGAGCAAATAGAGAACAGGTTCTCTACTTGCTCGACGGCTTGTCGGGATGAATGGCTGGTTGCCATTCCCGCCAGGCGGGTCGCAGATTCTGACGGCCGGCAGAGAACCTCGACGGGTGGAACGATGTGTTCTGCCCGTCGAGGTTCTCTGCCGTGAGTACGCGGCCTCAGACTTTAATTTAAGAGCAACATTTTTTTGTCTTTACAACCCCTTATAACAATCACCTACTGTGCTGGATGCCTCATTCTAGCTCCCAAAGCTGTCTTCTCTGACCATACCTGTTTTTACATAGGTCAAGACTATATGCAGCATACATGTCTGCTGGCTGTATTCTCGATCCACTCCTTCTCTAGACAGGGATCCCTATTAAGGGAGTTCTCAGAACTCTACAAGAGATTGACTGGCTAGCCTTTCAAAAACATCTGACTCCTATGCAAATCCTTGTGTATTTGGGGGGCTTAATTCATCACGGTTCAGGATACATTGTTTTTGCCACTAGAGCAGTGGTCTCCAAACTGCCACCCTTTGCTTGCCTTTATCCAGCCCTTGGAGCACTATCCCTCCCACTGATACGAAACACTATTCTGACACCGACAATGGAGCACCATTTCTCCCACTAACACCATTAATAGGGCAATGATACCAGCAATGGGGCACTATTCCTCTCCCTAATACCTGATGTTTACTCCCACTGATGCCAGGAAAATTTTCACTCCCACTGGCCAAAGTCTGGCCCTCCAAGAGTCTGAAGGACAATAAACCGGCCCTTTGTTTAGAATGTTTGGAGACCCCCTGCACTAGAGCATACTGGTGGTAGGATGCTGGGTAATCCTGGCTTGCCTCTCTTCACCTGTCGGTGTTTCAATGCCTGATGATCAGGACTATGGTCTCTCCCATCCATATATTGAGGTGGGCTCAATGGAGAAGGCTTCCTGTCCTGAAAGGGGATTTTCTACAATATTGATCATTCACCCAGCTCTTCATGTCTTTAACCACTTAAGACCCGGACCAAAATGCAGGTAAAGGACCTTGCCCCTTTTTGCGATTCGGCACTGCGTCGCTTTAACTGACAATTGCGCGGTCGTGCGACGTGGCTCCCAAACAAAATTGGCGTCCATTTTTCCCCACAAATAGAGCTTTCTTTTGGTGTTTTTTGATCACCTCTGCGGTTTTTATTTTTTGCGCTATAAACAAAAATAGAGCGACAATTTAAAAAAAAAATCAATATTTTTTGCTTTTTGCTATAATAAAAATCCCCCAAAAATATATAAAAAAACATTTTTTTTCCTCAGTTTAGGCCGATACGTATTCTTCTACGTATTTTTGGTAAAAAAAATTGCAATAAGCGTTTATCGGTTGGTTTTCGCAAAATTTATAGCGTTTACAAAATAAGGAATAGTTTTATTGCATTTTTATAAATTTTTTTTTTTTTACTACTAATAGCGGCGATCAGCGATTTTTTTCGTGACTGCGACAATATGGCGGACACTTCGGACAATTTTGACACATTTTTGGGACAATTGTCATTTTCACAGTAAAAAATGCATTTAAATTTGCATTGTTTACTGTGGAAATGACAGTTGCAGTTTGGGAGTTAACCACAGGTGGCGCTGTAGGGGATGTGTGCCTATGTGTTTTGTTTACTACTGTAGGGGGGTGTGGCTGTAGGTGTGACGTCATCGATCGCGTCCCCCTATTACAGGGATGACGCGATCGATGCTACAGCCACAGAGAAGCACGGGGAAGCCGTGTGTACACACGGCTCTCCCCGTTCTTCCGCTCCAGGGACGGATCGCCGCACTGCAGCGGCGATCGGGTCCGCGAATCCCGCGGTCCCGGAGCTTCGGACCGGGTCGCGGGCGCGCGCCCGCGACCCACGGCTGGGTACTAAAATCAACGTATATATACGTTGATGTGCCCAGCCGTGCCATTCTGCCGACGTAAATGTGCAGTAGGCGGTCCTTAAGTGGTTAACAGGCAGATGAAGCCTTGGGTGCTGGCACAGTTATAAATCTTCTGTGCTGCAGAGCTATTGCCAGTGGAGCTCCCCTGTTGGGAATTTTGTTTTGAACATTCTGGTTTAGTGGCAATCTCTTTTATGCTCCCTTTTCTTTTATCACCTGACAACAGGCTTTTTTAGTCTCCGAGGCTGAACAACATTACAGTGGTGTCCTACATCAGAGGGCAGGTCAGAACCTGCAGGGTCAGTCCACAGAGAAGAGGTAGAGATGACTGTGATCTGGGTGGAGTAGAATATCTCTGTCATCTCATTTGTAAACTTTGTTTATTTGGTTTTCTGCACATACAGAAATATATGAGGCAAAGGCACAAAATCGGTAACAATTCCCATTAAAAGTACCACAGAGATATCAACGTACATTGCAGAGGCACCGTTATAAATGTAGTATGCAAGGTATTTCCCCTGGCCCTCAACGGTGTGACCATAACAACGAGTGACCCAGAGTAGAGTCGTTACCTTGGATCCCTAGGGATCCCCACCTTATGGTCACCTGAACTAGTAACAGAATCACTCCAGACTCACAACAACCAGCCAGACACACTCACACTCAGACATTCATTGCCATGCAACCGCCCGACCGTCTGTCATCTCATTTGAGTCTACATTCAGAACTTCTGGGAAGAATCCATATAGTGTAGCCCAATTGGGCATTACGTGGTTCCTAAATCCTGGTTCCTCCAAGTGGATTTAATCTCTGGACAAGATGTCAGAGTTAGATCTGCTATCTTCTCCTTACTATTACAAGCTGGAAATCTTTCTCTAGGGCTCTGGGCCAAGCCATAGGTGCGGATGCTGTGACAGATTAGGAAAGGTCTCACAAACTATATGCTTTTCCCCCAGGGAACCATATACAGTGTTGTGTGTGTGTGTTGTGTGTGTGTGTCTGTGTGTGTTGTTAATTTATTTTTTTAGGTCTGTTGCTAAAGACCATGCCAATTTATTGCAGTAACTCATCATTGGCCAAACAGGTCTTGGCTCCTGCATTTTATACCAGGCTATCTGATTGAAGTCCTTTCTCTTGGATGAGAGCTTCTGTCTCAGAATGCAATACTCCACTCTTGTTCATCTCTTCCGTTTTCTCATCCAGGAAGAGACTAAATTGGTCTTGGTTGTTTTCTCTAAGCTAATATCTATAAATCCTGCAAAAGAATTTGAATAATGCTTTTGTTTTCTTTTGCTTCAGTCCTCTGGCCACGTGCATTCTGAACTTCAACTGATTCTAAAGCTCTTAGAGGGCAGATCTCTCTAGTCCCTGTTTTTTTCCAATGTCTTATGGGTAGGCTGTCTGTTATTCATCCAATACTTTGATGGTGGGGCTGCATCTGAGACTTGAATGAGAGCCAAGACTCTAAGTGGCATTTACTATTTGCTCTGGACTTCCTTGCCAGCTCCAGATGCGATCTCTTTTTAGTCCAGCTTGGGTAAAGACTAAGCTTTGAAGACATGTACTCAGAGCAATCTCTTCAGCTGGGAAGTTTGCCAAGATCAAAGTTTTAGGCTAGGAAGGATTCCTTGGTTACTTAAAGCTCCAGATGGGTTCACCTTCAGTCCAGTTAAGGATTGAGCCACAATGTCATTCTCTCTAAGGGCTACATGTTCAGCAGGAAGTATGCCAGAATTAGGACCCTTTGGCAGTTTTTTGCTCCAAATAGGATTTCTTTCAGTTTAGTTTTGAGTAAAGGTTTAGTTATGAAGGCAGCCTCTCTAAGGATTTTTTTTCCCTCAGTCAGGAGGTTTGCCAGGATCTGGGTCTTTTTGCCATTGGGGACCTTGTTGACATTGTGCTTAGTATGGCTAGTGTTTATATCCATACTGGGCGGCAATCTGAGGTGGAGTCGGCATCCTATGAGAACAAAGATTGGTTCCTCCCATATGCAGGACCACCAAGGATAATTGGTTCCATGACATGGATATTGGAATACTTCAAACCATTCTTTCAAGCTACAGAAATAGATGTCTTACTTAATGAAAAGAAAGGCAAAGGCACTTGGCTCTATTAGTATCACCCAGCACACTGACTGTTCCTACTGAAGAAGCCCAAATGAGAGGGTGCTACGCATATAAGGAGAAAGGAGCCGAGCCTGTGAAGTCATACCACAGCCGCTGTTGTAGAGAGTAGTAAGCCAGCTGATGTAATGTATACAAATGCCTTTACATGTCTTTTCTTGTAAGTGGATTTTATTGGGGTCTTTTGATAAGTGTTATATGGGAAAGGACTATGTATTTGCTTTTCAGTTACATGTAATCCATCGTTGGATTTTTGAGTGTGAACCAAGTGGGATCCTTGAAGAAAGGAGAGGAGATCAGCCCAAGGGATCAGAATGATTAACAGCCTGTTTATTTGCTTAAGGTGAGCAGGTCTTCTACCTGGGGTATGGAGGTGCACTTCCTACTGTAGTAAAGAGTCTATAAAAGGTCACCATTGGTGGCAGAGCACATTTTTTTTTTATTTATTTTTTTGGATTCAAATAGACTAATATATTTTTGAGAGATTGAATTTTCTAAATATTATCTGAATTTATATTTCCTTCACCCTTTCATGACTAAGGGCCAGATTCAGGTAGAGTTAGCCTAACTGTCACTTTAAGCCGGCGTTTTTGTTTTCTGTAACCAGAAAACAAGAAACGCCGGGTTGGAGTTCCGATGCGATCGGCGTAATTGAATTTTGCCATCGCATCGTTACTTCAACTTAAAAATGGCGCCGGGATTTACGCTCAAAAAATATGTTAATGAGCGGAAATCGGCAATTCACGATCTTTTTCGGGCGCGACGCAGTGACTTTACGACATTTCCGGAAGCGATACGCGGCGTATAGATAAAGCAGCCCCCTAGTGGAGTATCCTATGTTAGGTATAGGCGTCGTCATCGCGTCGGAAAAAAAACAAATCGCGTCGTTTGCGTAAAACATTCATGAATGGGGACGTGACGTCATTGACGTTCACTGACAGAACTTGGAGCATGCACACTGGGATGCATTGACCCTCGACGCATGCGCAGTACGTTCGCCGCGGGATCACGCATAGTTAGAATACTACACGCCCCATACCCGCCCAATTTGAATTCCGCCGGCTCATTTGTGATGCGCTGCCGCAACTTTAGGAGCAAGTGCTTCCTGAATAACAGCACTTGCTCCTAAAATTTCTGCAGCGTAACGCAAATGAGAAGCGTTACTCCAGAGCAAAGATGCTCTGATCTACCTGAATCTGGCCCTTGGTGTTTATAAGTTAAAATCCATATTTTTTGCTAGAAAATTACATAAAACCCCCAAATATTATGTAGCGCTCACCCCCGAAGGAGCCGCTGGATGATCGGGTCTTCTGTTTTACCTCTGTGACACACCACAAACAATGAATCCACAGCACACCAGCACACCTTGTGAGAGTTTAAATAACTATTTACTGTATATATATATTAATCTGAATAGCAATATACAACATCAACATTTATCTCTACACAGCATAACACAGAGACTGCATATGAGACACCAGCATAACAGTGATGAACGATAAATGTGGTTGTTCTAACTGTGAACTTATATATATAAACTTAGTCCCAATGTACCCGGGTACCTAACCCACTGGCCAGTGGTAGTTTTTTTCAGCTAGCCAACGTTGGGGCCCAATATGAACGGTGAAAATCTGTGTGTATGGTTAATGACAACGGGCCGGAGGCCTCTCACCCATCCACGGAGGGAGATGTCCGTCTGTAACCGGCAGGGATGTCAGCAATTATCTTCTGCGATGAAGAGCTGTATATAGGAGCTGAAGTCTGATGTCATCAGGGGTTCTGGTCATCAAATTTAGCGTCCGTCCGGGCCGAGTCGCCGCCCGCAGTGTCCTCTCAGCAGGGTGGCACCTTACTCACAGCCCCAGAGGATCCTCTTCCAGCCAGGAACAACAGCCGTTTTTTTTCTGTGTAGCAGATGTCACTTCAGGGAAGCACGTGTGACAAGTCAGCACAGTCTCTCCACAAACAGGCGGCACACCCAAGCAACAGCAGTCTGTTCTCCCTGTCTCCTCAAACCAGACTGAGGCCAGCCACCTCTTGCCCCAGAGTTCACTTCCTTCTTTCTCCTGTAGCACTCTGGGAACTGTAGTCTAAGTATCCATTTTCATTTGTAATTCCTCAGTGGCTGTGTCTACAATCCCCACAAAGCTGTGCTCTCCGGCTCCACCTGCAGCTGCAATATCTTTTCTCTTAAAGGAGCTGAAATCAACAACAGGGCTACATTCTCCCCCTACTTAAAGTCTTTGGGTCCCTCCAAAGGGTAAACTGCGTTTGTAGGTTCTACAGACAGCATATACAATATAAAGGCACATATAAAGTTTATACTAAACTACTTGAATACCTTTACTGCGTGCAGATAGATGCAGTTTATGACAGCGCCTAGCAAGTGGGGTGGGTAGAGGGACACTCCACCAAGGTGTGCTGATGGCCTGAGTTGGACACAAGTCCTTTGATACTTCTGTGGTCCAGGTGGACACCTCGGGGGATCTTCGCACAGTAGTTACAGCTTCCTCTGTGCTATTCCCTGGTGAGTCATAAGTGAGTCTCTGAGGGGGTCGCACTGGTCGTTTGGACCTTGATTCTAAAAGCCATGATGGGCCCTCATCTGCGGAGTCCCCTTCTACTTGAAGTGTTGGCTGAGAGGATTCAGTTTCCTCTTCGACTGGCTGAACAAGAGCATCCTCTAGCACTGAGGTTTCTGGCAAGAGACTTTCCACTTGAGAAGGTACAGAATTATCTTCCATGGGCATATCCTCGTTTGCTTGAGGCACAAATTCAGGGGCATCCGGTCTCAAATTGCTCAAGTCCTGCTCAGGAGCCATAATAGTTGGATGGACATCCATAGGTTCAGATGGCCACTTCCAACTCGGACACACATCTTCCTCATCGCTGTCGTCCTCACTTTCTCTTGTAGAAGGTGGCTGTCGTGACCGGGTAACAGGTGCTTGACGGGAAGTGGATGGAATGGGTGAAGGAGACTCATCTCTATCTGGTACCCGCACAGCTTCATTCAGAGGTAGGAGATGATTCCGATGCCAATTCTTCAGTGGCCCGGTCTTTCCCTCTGGTCGAATCTGGTACACTGGCAGGCCAGGTAATTGTTTACAGACAATGTAGATCTGAGAACTCCATCTATCAGCTAGCTTGTGTCTTGCAGACGCACCCAAATTTCTCAACAAAACTCGATCATCTGGCTGTAGGTCCTGTACCCGAACCCTCAGGTCATAGTTTCGTTTGTTTCTTCTTTCTCTACCCTCAGAGGTCGAACGGGCCTTCTCAAATGCAGAAGCCAGGTTCTTCCTGAGTCTATCCACATAGCCCTGATGAGACGCAATAGACGTCTGGTCAAGGGAGAGGCCAAAAGCTAAATCTACTGGCAATCGGGCTTCTCTTCCAAACATGAGGCGGTACGGTGAGTATCCGGTAGCATCACTTTCTGTGCTATTGTAAGCATGCACAATGGTAGAGATATGCCGACTCCAGTGCTGTTTCTCCCTGGTCGACAGTGTTCCCAACATGTTGAGTAGAGTACGATTGAATCTCTCCTGTTGTGCATCACCCTGGGGGTGATAGGGGGAGGTCCTCGACTTCTGAATCCCCAATAGATCCAAGAGCTGCCTGATGAGCCGACTTTCAAAGTCTCTGCCTTGGTCAGAATGGATCCTCTGAGGTAGACCATAATGAACGAAGAACTTTTCTTACTAGGACTTTGGCTACAGTAGGAGCACGTTGATCTTTGGTTGGAAAAGCTTGAGCATAACGGGTAAAATTAATTCCGTGATCTGTCACCTTTACCAAGATGTTTCCCCCCCCATGTCCACTAGTGTCAGGCTCTAGGCACAGGAAAGTCAATTCCCCTCACACCAGGTCCATGGGTCCTTGACTCTGTAGATGGCTCATTGGAGCATTCCTCGAAGGTAAAGTTTTCCTCTGGATACATCTTAGACAGGAATGGCAGTAGCTCCCTTCAACTTATACCCTACCTTCACACATCTCATGCAGGGCCAATAGAATCTGTCCCCTCGGACCAGTTTGAAAGTTCTTTCTGATCCTAAGTGACCATGGTCATCATGCAAAGCTAAACTCAGTACATTTTCTCTATGCCCCTTCTCTGGGAGGAACAACTGCTGCTTTTCTTCCAAGTCATCCGAGGGGCCCTAAATCGGTAACCAGACCACCCCCGTCTAGCAGTTTCCTCTCTCAACCGTTCCCACTCTTTGTGGACCAGACGAGCCTCTTTTGGTGAATCAAAAGTTAGTAGGAGCCCTCTTTGACCCGCTTTCATTGCTCTTAGAGTTAACCCAATCAAAGGATCTTCAGCCTGATCTACTCTCAGGTCCTTGTACTTTAACGTGAACCTAAAGTAGGCAGGCCCTCACTCCTCAGCTGTGTAGTGGTTACAATACATTTTAGGGACACCGGCAGCCATGACTCCTATGGCCTCTGCTCCAATCACTCCTTTGGTTCGGTATTCCACCCCTGGCATATGGCTTGAACTCCATCTGGAGTCAAATGAGTCCACTCTGTTTCTGGGACCCCTGTGCTATAGGGTCTTCTGGACAAGGCATCCGCGTCTTGGTTATTGACCCCCTTCTTAAAAATGGGCGATATTTGAGGCTGAAGCGGAATCCTGACAGGGCAGCCAACCACCTGTGCCCAGTGGCATCCAGTTTTGCCGTAGTGAATAGAATGTAAGTGAGTGGATTGTTGTCGGTTCTGACCACGAAATTGGCCCCGTACAGGTAGTCTTTTAGTTTGTCCACCACTGTCCACTTCAAGGCCAGGAACTCCAACTTGTGAGTGGGATAATTCTTTTCAGAAGGGGTGAGACCCCGACTCACATATGCCACCGGTCTCAGGAGGCCATCATATTCCTGGTATAGTACTCCTCCTAGCCCTTCTCTGCTAGCATCCACATGTAGTTCATAAGGCTTGGCAGGATCAGCGTAGGCAAGGACAGGAGCCTGTGTTAGACTTCCTTTCAATTGGAGGAAAGCTCTTTCACATTGGTCGGTCCATTCCTCCTGGATTGATTCACGAGGCTTCCTAGGCCGTGGGCTGATGAACCCGGCTCAAAGGGCATTGATTCATCTTCTGCTCCTTCCATTCTTAGAAGTTTGTTCAGAGGCTGAGCTATCTTGGCAAACCCCTCTACGAACCTTCTATAGTATGAGCAGAATCCCAGGAAGGACCGGAGTTCAGTAATATTACGAGGTCTCGGCCATGAAGCCACAGCTTCCAACTTCTTAGGATCAGTTGATATGCCTTCTGCTGAAACAACATGTCCCAGGTATGTGACTGAAGGCAGACAGAAATGACACTTCTCCAAGGAAAGTTTCAATCCTTCTTCATGCAGCCGCTTCAAGACCTTTTCCAACCGCTGCTCATGTTCTTCCAGTGTTCTTCTGAAGACTATTAGGTCATCCAGATACACTAGTACCTCAATCAGGTTCATGTCTCCTACCGTCTTTTCCATTAGTCGTTGGAAAGTTGCTGGGGCTCCTGTGAGGCCTTGGGGCATTCTATTAAACTCAAAGAATCCCAGTGGACAGATGAAAGCAGTCTTCTCTTTATCTTCAGGGTGCATGGGTATCTGGTGATACCCACTTCGCAGGTCAAGTACACTAAACCACTTTGCTCCAGACAGACACTGTAAGGCATCTTCTATTCGAGGAGTAGTGTATTGGTCGGGAATGGTTCTTTGGTTGAGTGTGCGGTAGTCTATGCACAAACGGATGGAACCGTTTTTCTTGCGAACTACCACAATGGGTGAGGCATAAGGACTCCTGGATTCTTGGATTATCCTGGTCCTTTTCAATTCAGCCAGTTGTTCCCTTAGGCCATCTAGATCTCCCAATGGGACTCGCCGTGACCTTTCTCGAAAGGGCTTGTCATCTTGGAGGCGAATGCGGTGTCGAGTGCTCTTAGCACATCCCACATCAAACTCATCCTTGGAGAACAAATCCTGCCACTTGAGGAGTTGAGATTGAATTCGCTTCTTCCACTCAGGCGAGATTGGAGCGTCTTTAGGATAGAACCGTTCAGCTGGGATCTCTCTGTCTACTCCCCCCACCAATTCAGTGGGTGAGAGGGGTGTGGCAGTGGCCACTTGTCCAATCGGCATCCGTGCCTTCAAGGTCACTGGGTAGTCTGACACATTGCATACACTTACAGAGACTCTCCCACGGGCCGCTGTAGGGCTCTGGTGGATATTATCTCCGGCACCAATTCCACTCCAGATCTCTTCACATTTCTGGGATCAGTTTCCAGGACCACATAGGGGCCTGGTTGTGACCAATTCAACTTGACTGAGGCCCGGAAACTAGTCATTTCTCCTGGCTGTAAGACCTTCTCCGCTCTTTCTAATCTCCAAAGCCGTCCCACTTCTGCAGGGGCCCTCTGTTCTTGTGTAATCCGCTGGTAGATTGGCCGCAACATCGGGTGCATCTCCTCAGAAGTAGAACTCTCTTCCGTCACTAACGGAGTTATAAGGCGTCTCACCAAGTCAGTATTTGTCCCCACTATTATAGAACTCCGATTAGCTCCTGGTGGGCGGGGGACATACAATGGCCAAGGCGTCACAGACCCCTGGTTGCCCAACAGTTGCCGAACTGAATTCCAGCTTCACTTGTAGACACCCATCATATGGAAGCTTCTGAGTCCCAATACCCCAGATTTCGAGATCCTCTAACTCCATCAGGGGTAGATGCTTCAAATGCTTCTGGTAGAAGTCCCGGTAAATCAGTGTTACTTGAGCACCTGAATCGAGGAGAGCCTTCGTGTAAACCCCTTCTACTTGAACTGGGATAATGGGTGAAGGACCTATCAACTTGTCAGGGAACTTCTTCGGAGTAGTAGAAGGCATAGACCCAGTCGGCTGCACTCTAGCCTTCTTCCTAGCTCGTGGTGGTTGTTTTCTTCCCCCTAACTGGGGTTTAGGTTGTGGGTGTGCATTGCTTCCCTGTGATACAGGACCAGACACCAAGGGAGGGGATCTTTTTGTCGTAGCAGGGGGGGCTCTGGGTAAAGACTTGGGCCTCTTATTGGTATCCTGGGAATCAGAGCAGTCTTCAGTGGTTGGGCACCCAGTTTGCTCCCTCACTGGGGCCCTCTGTAGTTTCCCGCCGGTAGATAACTTCCTCTTGAATTCGATGGGCTCGGACAGATACTTCGGTAATGACCCACTCCTCCACAGTTATAGCAGATGTTTGACGGTTTCTTGATAGGCACCACCTGAGTGGTAGAATCAGGAACTGGTTCTGACGTGACTTTTTCAAGGGGCGACTTGACACCTGCAGACAATAGGGTTAGCATTTGCGTCAGCTGGGAAACTTGCGCCTTTAATTTCTCTATTTCTGAATTCCCATTCGACACATTGAGCGTTCGAACCTCAGCAGGAAATGAAAATCCTGAGCCCTTCTTTTTCTCCTCTAGGATAGCCTCTTCCTCCCTTACCATCTTAATGAGATCAGAGTATCGCAAAGAGGTACCTCCTTGCAAAGTTTTCAACTGGATCCAGATAGGGTCAGAACTCAGAGCGCCTCTCAGGATCTGTTTCATTCTTACTTGATCCATATCCCTAGACTCTATTCCTTTCTTTAGTACAATTTGGTATAGCATTTTGTTTAGTCGTCGAATATACTCGGAAAGCTGCTCATTTTCCCGTTGAAACATGTGTTCAAAGAGGAAGATTAAATCTGTACCTCAGAGGCGTCGTTAGGCCCTGGCTAGGGAGGCTGGAGCCCCGAATGTGCCCCCGAAAAGCCCCGAGTCTCGGGCATACAATGTTTAATTATTAGCCCCGAGTCTCGGGACCAGTCCCCGATCTCGCCCGCCATGTTTGATTTTCAGTCTGGCCGCTGGCGCCCTGTGATTGGGCGTATGGTGGTCATGTGCTGTGTGGGGCTGGCATCTGTGCCCGGCGCATGCGCCGTTCCGATCCCGGCCGGGCTCGGGAAAGATCGTATCCACTCGGCCGGGTGGCGCATGCGTAGCTACGTAGATATCGGCAGTGGCGCTAGTCGGGAGTTGGGACACTATGGCGGTCGCTGCTATTCAGTGCACCCGCCACCGGAGGACTCAGCCGAGCAAGTGAGGAGGGGGAAAATACAACTGGGGGGACATCACTCGGAACCTGTGGCACGGGCATTGGCATGCAGGGAAGGGACAGACACAGACTGATGTGCATGCTCTGTCCACATCATCAGAATGCTGTGTCCTCCTCCTGTGCTCCTTTTACCTCTCCACAGGTCAGATCTGCCCTGACCTGTGGAGAGGTGAAAGGGGCACAGGAGGAGGACACAGCATTCTGATGATGTGGAGAAGTAATATGATGGTGGACAGAGTAGAGGAGGAGGCTACTGTGAGGGGATAAGGAGGACACTATTATATCTGCAGCCTCTGTCCCCCTCCTGTGCCATGTCCGCAGCCTCTGTCCCTCTCCTGTGCCATGTCCGCAGCCTCTGTCCCCCACCTGTGCCATGTCCGCAGCCTCTGTCCCCCTCCTGTGCCATGTCCGCAGCCTCTGTCCCCCACCTGTGCCATGTCCGCAGCCTCTGTCCCTCTCCTGTGCCATGTCCGCAGCCTCTGTCCCTCTCCTGTGCCATGTCCGCAGCCTCTGTCCCCCACCTGTGCCATGTCCGCAGCCTCTGTCCCTCTCCTGTGCCATGTCCGCAGCCTCTGTCCCTCTCCTGTGCCTGTCCGCAGCCTCTGTCCCCCACCTGTGCCATGTCCGCAGCCTCTGTCCCCCTCCTGTGCCATGTCCGCAGCCTCTGTCCCCCTCCTGTGCCATGTCCGCAGCCTCTGTCCCCCTCCTGTGCCATGTCCGCAGCCTCTGTCCCCCTCCTGTGCCATGTCCGCAGCCTCTGTCCCCCTCCTGTGCCATGTCCGCAGCCTCTGTCCCCCTCCTGTGCCATTTCCGCAGCCTCTGTCCCCCTCCTGTGCCATGTCCGCAGCCTCTGTGCCCCTCCTGTGCCATTTCCGCAGCCTCTGTCCCCCTCCTGTGCCATTTCCGCAGCCTCTGTCCCCCTCCTGTGCCATGTCCGCAGCCTCTGTCCCCCTCCTGTGCCATGTCCGCAGCCTCTGACCATCTCCTGTCTTTTATCATGTCTGCAGTCTCTGAGGGGATCCTAAAAAGAAGTCAAGAGTGGGATTGCCGGGATGGGGGTTGCGGGAAGAATCAGACGCGTGGACTGTGGGGAGGAGATCGGAACAGCCAAGCTGGAGCCGCCTGACTGAGCCCCGCACGGTGCACCTGAGAAGAGGTCAGTGACAGTGCCGCCAGGCCAGTCTGAGGGGGGGGGGGGGGTCACTGATCTATGGAGGGGAGAGAATACAATAATGTAAGGTGGCAAATGTGTTTTTTTTTTTACTTTTTTTTTTATTATGTTCTTAAATTAGCGCAGCGTTTGTCTTAGGGCTTCTTTTTTTCTCACATGTGTTGCAGGGTAAAGTGGTTCAGGTAGTGTGCAGTGTAGTAGTGTGTGGGGTAGTGTGTGGGTTAGTGGTCAGTGTAGTGGTGTGTGGGTTAGTGGTCAGTGTAGTGGTGTGTGGGTTAGTGGTCAGTGTAGTGGTGTGTGGGGTAGTGGTCAGTGTAGTGGTGTGTGGGTTAGTGGTCAGTGTAGTGGTGTGTGGGTTAGTGGTCAGTGTAGTGGTGTGTGGGTTAGTGGTCAGTGTAGTGGTGTGTGGGTTAGTGGTCAGTGTAGTGGTGTGTGCGTTAGTGGTCAGTGTAGTGGTGTGTGGGTTAGTGTGCAGTGTGTGGGTTAGTGGTCAGTGTAGTGGTGTGTGGGTTAGTGGTCAGTGTAGCGGTGTGTGGGGTAGTGGTCAGTGTAGCGGTGTGTGGGGTAGTGGTCAGTGTAGCGGTGTGTGGGTTAGTGGTCAGTGTAGTGGTGTGTGGGTTAGTGGTCAGTGTGCAGTGTGTGGGTTAGTGGTCAGTGTAGTGGTGTGTGGGTTAGTGGTCAGTGTAGTGGTGTGTGGGTTAGTGGTCAGTGTAGTGGTGTGTGGGTTAGTGGTCAGCATGTGGGTTAGGAGGGAAAGGGAGCTTTGGCCATGGGATGGTTGGAAGGCCAACCATGGATCTAGGATTTGTAGCAGTTAAGTTGTGGGTTGCTGAAATGGCAGCTTCCCTTCTCCTGCAAGATTAAGGGTACTTAGACAATGCAATGTTTACTATATGTGACTAACCTTGGTCTACACCTAGCCAAACAGAGAACATCAGGATATTTCAAGTACTGTGCCACCCTAGGGAAGAACAAATTGTTTCTAAGACCAACTGACAACATAGAATGAGAATAACTAAGAGCGGCTGGCACCATAGACCTTAGGGTTGACCGGGACCATGGAACCTTAGACTGGCCTGTACCATAGAACTCAAGACATGTCAGTATGTGCGTGTATGTACTGACATATATATACACACACACACACACACTGACAGACATACACACACTGACATGTAGGTCAGTTTATGTGTGTCTGGTAGGTCACACAACCCCACTGCCCAGCCAAAAAACCCAGCACCACTCCACCGCGACCGCCCCCCCCCCCCCGGGCCGGCTTCGGGCTGAAGCCCCTGGTCTTTTTGCCACCTAGCAACGCCCCTGCTGTACCTTTCTCTGTGCGCCCAAACTCATCTTGCAACATGCGAAGATAGTCATATGCTGTACAAGACTCCTGACTGAATTTCAAATTTCGGATGGCTTCTGTTGCAACGCCTTTCAGACTTTCAGTAATGCGCTGTTTCTTTTGAGCCTCTGGAACATCCCATTCTTCCAGTGCTTGCATAACCTGTTCCATCCAGGTTTCATACTCTTCTTCTCCTGGAGGTACAGGCTGCACTCCAGAAAAGATTCTCAACTTCCTGTAGCCATAGTTCACAGAGGGCGAGGACATTTTTATAACGCTCTCTACCAGTTTTCCTATGTCCATGAAGAAGGAAGCTGGGGGGTAGTTAGTGGTTGGCACAGAAGTGGTAGTTACTTCCACTGTGTCTGACATGGTCTGGCTTGGTCCCTCCAAACAACTTGCTGAGGTGACTAGAGGGAGTAACCGTGCTTTAACTTCTCCGGTTAGCTGGATGCTATCACCCTGGAAGCAGGTTGGGACTCCTTTCTTCCATTCTAGTAGGGCATAGGTATGGGAGATTTCTTGATCTATTTTTGTGTCTATTACAAACACTTTCTGGTCAGGTGCTAGTGTAGTTACTGCTTGACGGATCTGTTCCTCTGTCCATTTGTCAGCAGGAATGTCCATTACTACACTCAGCCCTAATTGGCCATTTTGTTCCTCGCACCACTCTGCTGCTGTGTTTGGAACCATTGCTGGCTCGTTTGTGTGGTTATCACTTTGCGAGAGGTATCAGAAAAGATCCCGGACGAGAACCCCCACGTGTAGCGCTCACCCCCGAAGGAGCCGCTGGATGATCGGGTCTTCTGTTTTACCTCTGTGACACACCACAAACAATGAATCCACAGCACACCAGCACACCTTGTGAGAGTTTAAATAACTATTTACTGTATATATATATTAATCTGAATAGCAATATACAACATCAACATTTATCTCTACACAGCATAACACAGAGACTGCATATGAGGCACCAGCATAACAGTGATGAACGATAAATGTGGTTGTTCTAACTGTGAACTTATATATATATAAACTTAGTCCCAATGTACCCGGGTACCTAACCCACTGGCCAGTGGTAGTTTTTTTCAGCTAGCCAACGTTGGGGCCCAATATGAACGGTGAAAATCTGTGTGTATGGTTAATGACAACGGGCCGGAGGCCTCTCACCCATCCACGGAGGGAGATGTCCGTCTGTAACCGGCAGGGATGTCAGCAATTATCTTCTGCGATGAAGAGCTGTATATAGGAGCTGAAGTCTGATGTCATCAGGGGTTCTGGTCATCAAATTTGGCGTCCGTCCGGGCCGAGTCGCCGCCCGCAGTGTCCTCTCAGCAGGGTGGCACCTTACTCACAGCCCCAGAGGATCCTCTTCCAGCCAGGAACAACAGCCGTTTTTTTTTCTGTGTAGCAGATGTCACTTCAGGGAAGCACGTGTGACAAGTCAGCACAGTCTCTCCACAAACAGGCGGCACACCCAAGCAACAGCAGTCTGTTCTCCCTGTCTCCTCACACCAGACTGAGGCCAGCCACCTCTTGCCCCAGAGTTCACTTCCTTCTTTCTCCTGTAGCACTCTGGGAACTGTAGTCTAAGTATCCATTTTCATTTGTAATTCCTCAGTGGCTGTGTCTACAATCCCCACAAAGCTGTGCTCTCCGGCTCCACCTGCAGCTGCAATATCTTTTCTCTTAAAGGAGCTGAAATCAACAACAGGGCTACAATTATATAATATAAATATTTTTTAGCAGAGAATCTAGAGAATAAAATGGCGATTGTTGTAATATTTTATGTCACACGGTATTTGTGCAGCGGTGTTTTTAAACGCAACTTTTTGAGGAAAAAGAGACTTTTGTGAAAAAAAAGTTAGCCCAATTTTTTTAGTATAATGTGAAAGATGTTACGTCGTAAATAGATACCAAACATGTCACGCTTTTTAATTGCACGTGGAATGGCGTCAGTACCTAAAAATCTCCATAGGCGTCGCTTTCATTTTTTTTTATGGTTACCAGGTTAGAGTTAGAGGATGTCTAGTGCTAGAATTAAAGCTTTGAACACCGTTTATATATGCGGGCATGACTTCCGTATTCATTTTCTTTGCTGCGTGAGCTCGCTGGGACGGGGGCACTTAAAAAATGTTCTCTTATTTATTTTATTTATTTTGACATTTTTATATTGTGTTTAAAAAAAATGTGATCACTTTTATTGCTGTCACAAGGGATGTAAACATCCCTTGTGACAGTAATAGTTGGTGAAAGGTACTCTTTATAGAGGGATCAGGAAAGGACCACATTTCCAAAAAGGCTCTGGCAGGTTTACCCTTCCAGGCTGAGAGGCTATTTGGAGCCTGGCTGGACAACGTTATTAAGAATGCCACTGGGGGTAAGAGTATGTTACTCTCACAATCCAGAAAGGGTAAGCAACGCCGTAGGCCAGGGCCCTCCTTTTCTGCTCAGAAGCAGTATTTTTGTCAGTCGGGGCCCACAGGTAAGCGCCCCCAGGCTGACAAGGGGCCAGCTGAGGGACAAAAGCGTCTCTGATTTGCAAGCAGAACAAGCCTGCGATGAAGGTTTGCTCCCGCCCGACTCTCGGGTGGGGGGTCGCCTCTGCGAGTTTGCAGCTCAATAGACATCCCTGCTTTCCGACCAGTGGGTTTGCAAAGTGGTTTCATCAGGGTACGAGATCGTTTTTCTTTCTTGTCCACCAAACAGATTCTTTCCCTCAAACCTTCATCTTCTTCCGGCTCATCGGAACGCCCTATTGGGGGCAGTGCAGGACCTGCTGAGGCGCGGGGTAATAGTACCTGTGCCGCTGCTGGAAAGGTTTCAGGAATTCTATTCCAATCTGTTTGTAGTCTCGAAAAAAGACGGGGCCCCTGGATCCCAAGGCCCTTAATGTCTTTGTGAGGGTACGAAAATTCAGGATGGAATCAATTCGCTCTGTCCTTGACATCAAGGACGCATACTTGCATGTCCCCATATATTCCAGGCATCAGAGGTTTCTGAGCTTTGCAGAAGGGAACGACCAGTTTTTGGCTCTCCCGTTCGGCCTGGCATCGGCACCAAAGGTTTTCACCAAGGTGCTCGCTCCGATTCTGGACTTGCTGAGACAGCAAGGAATCGCTATCGTGGGTTAATTGGACGACCTCCTGCTCAGAGCCGCTTCGGGCTTAGACTTTGAGGAGGCTGTGACAATTGCATGTCAGACTCTTCAGGAGTTCGGTTGGGTACTGAACCTACTGAAGTCGGTGTTGCTGCCGACTCAGTGCCTGGAGTAACTGGGTTTAATTTTGGACTCCTCAGAGGCGAGAGTTTACCTCCCCTTGGAGAAGTTGCAGACTCTTCAGTCGGCAGTGAAGCCGTTGGCATCCCGCAGGTGGTCGACGCTGTGCTTCTGGTTGGGGTGTCTGGGGTGTTCAGTCAACACAAGGTCGATGGAGGCAGGAGGAATCCTGTCTGCCCATCAATGTGTTGGAACTTCGAGCGATCAGACTGTGCCTCTCCACATGGTCTCTGAGGCTTCAGGGACGTCCAGTCAGGACAACACCACGGCGGTGGCGTATGTCAACCATAAAGGAAGAGCAAGAAGCTCTGCTGCATCCATTGGAGGTCGCTTGCATCCTTTGATGGGCAGAGCGGAGCGTGCCACCCCTGTTGACCGTATATATTCCGGACGTAGAAAACTGGCAAGCAGACTACCTAAGTCGCTAGATGTTGGACCAAGGAGAATGGTCACTACACCCGGATGTGTTTCAACTACTTTGCCGGAAATGGCGCCCTTGGTATGCCGACCTTGTACACCTGGTGGTGGGTGTCCCTTGGTGACTGCCAATGTAGGAGGACCTTCTGTCGCAAGGTCCTATTCTTCATCCTGCTTTACAGTCGCTGGCTTTAACGACATGGCTGTTGAAAATCAGGTACTGAGGGACCGGGGTTTGTCTGACTCCGTAATTTCCACCATGCTGAGAGCACGGAAGTCTTCTTCTCGGAAGATCTGTCATCCCACGTGGAAGGCCTACATCTCCATGTGTGAGGAGATTGTGTTATTCGGTTTTCAGGATCCTGCTGTTTTTACAGCGTGGGGTGGATTAAAGACTTGCCCTAAGCACCATTAATGGGCATATTTCAGCCTTGGCTGTTTTCAATGACCTTTGGCGGCTCCTCCACTGGTGAGAACGTTTGTGTAAGGGGTTCGACATGTGGCCCCTCCGGTTCGGCCACCACTACCCCAGTGGGATTTGAATCCGGTGCTCTCTGCACTTCAGAAACCTTTTTGAGAACATCAGAGAGATTCCTCTTTTGACACTCTCTCAGAAGGTTAGCGTTTCTGGTGACTACTACATCAGTCAAGAGGGTTTCTGAATTGGCAGCCTTGTCTTGCAAGTCCCCCTACCTGATCCTCCACAAGGAAAAAGGGGTGATACGCCCGCAGCCTTCTTTTTTCAAAAGTTTTTTTCGGCCTTTCATCTTAATGAGGACATAGTGCTTCCATCCCTGTGTCCTCAGCCTTCGCATCCAAAAGAGGTTGTTCTACATTCCTTGGATGTTGTCTGAGCTCTGCAAGTATATCTCTCTGCTACGGCTCCGTTCCGGAGGTCAGACTCACTGTTTGTATGAGTGACTGGTCCAAAGAAGGGTTTGGCGGTCTCATCTGCAACCATTTCTCGGTGGATCAGACAGATTGTGCTTCAGGCCTATGCCCTACAGGGGCAGGCGCCTCCCTTTCCTGTCACAGCGCACTCAACCAGAGCGATGGGTGCTTCCTGGGCCTTCTGACATCAAGCGTCTGTTTCACAGGTGTGTAAGGCGGCGACCTGGTCATCCATTCACACCTTCACTAAATTTTACAAGGTTGATGTTGATGTACATGCATCTACAGATACTTGCTTCGGCCGCAAAGTTTTGCAGGCGGCTGTTTAAAGTTGCAACTCCTCCGTTGAAGAGCACTGTTTTGTTTTTGGATGGAAGTTGGTTTTCTTACTGTGCCCACCCCTTGGTTTTTTGACAATGCTTGGGGACGTCCCTACTGTTAAGATTTTTTGGAGCTGTGTCTATCCATGAATGAAAGAGAAAATAGGATTTTTGTACTCACTGTAAAATCCTTTTCTCTGAAGTTCATGGACGGACACAGCTCCAAATAATCTTGACAGTAGGGTTATGATCCGTCTATCAGGAGAGGACTAGGCAGACATGTTAAATGGTTTTTAACCACTTTGGGATTTAAATGTAGGTGATATGTCCCAAATAGCTTTTCTAGTATATAGCGTCTTAGTCCAGCTCCTCTGCCTTTGCTGCCACGGTCCCTGCCAGTATTTATCAAAATGACATTCAGAAATTGGTATGCTTTAACTGTTTGCCGACCAGCCGCCGTCATTTTACTGCGGCAGGTCGGCTCTCCTGGGCGAGAGCTCGTAGCCCTACGCCGGCTGTTTTTTGCGGCCACTATGGTCCCGCGCACGCCCGGCGGGCACCCGCGATTGCTCGTTACAGAGCGGGGACTGGGAGCTATGTGTGTAAACACACAGCTCCCGGTCCTGTCAGTGGGGGAAACGCTGATCTTCTGTTCATACAATGTATGAACAGAAGATGAGTGATTTCCCTCAGTGAGTCCACCCCCCCCCCCATACAGTTAGAACACACCCAGGAACATACTTAACCCCTTCCCCGCCCCCTAGTGTTAACCCCTTCACTGCCAATGGCATTTTTATAGTAATCCAATGCATTTTTATAGCTCTGATCGCTATAAAAATGCCAATGGTCCCAAAAATGTGTAAAAAATGTCCGAAGTGTCCGCCATAATGTCGCAGTACTGAAAAAAAAAACGCTGATCGCCGCCATTACTAGTAAAAAAAAATATTAATAAAAATGCCATAAAACGACCCCCTATTTTGTAAACGCTATAACTTTTGCGCAAACCAATCAATAAACGCTAATTGAGTTTTTTGTTTTTTTTACGAAAAATATGTAGACGAATACGTATCAGCCTAAACTGAGGTAAGAAAATGTTTTTTTTATATATTTTTTGGGGATATTTATTATAGCAAAATGTAAAAAATATTGCATTTTTTTCAAAATAGCCGCTCTATTTTTGTTTTATAGCGCAAAAAATAAAAACTGCATAGATGATCAAATACCACCAAAAGAAAGCTCTATTTGTGGGAAAAGGACGCTAATTTTGTTTGGGAGCCACGTCGCACGACTGCACAATTGTCAGTTAAAGCAACGCAGTGCCGAATCACAAAAAGTGGTCATTGGGCAGCAATATGGTCCGGGGGTTAAGTGGTTAAGTATCAGTTGTGGTTGTCAAAAATGCAGTGGCCCCAGTGTAAAATGACACTCTTTTGCAAATGTCTTTTAGTAATACAGTGTAAAAATTTAGGTCCATTCAGGGGTGGACTGACAACTCATGGGGCCCCCGGGCAATAGAAGATTATGGGGCCCCCCGGGCTTACAGATGGCCACCACGCCAGGAGGCATTGGATAGGCAGGCCAGTTAAAATCTCAGGATTTTCACATCAAAAGCATGTTGGTTTTGGACATATCAGGGACAGATGTAAAAAAAACACAGATTTTTACATACTGTCCCTGGTTTTATTGAGCCTTGCAACTCTGATGGGGCCCCCTAGTGGAATGGGGCCCTCGGGCAGTGCCCGAGAGTCATAAATGGTCAGTACGCCCCTGGGTCCATTCATATGTAGATCAAAGGTGTGACATTTGATCCGCATATAACATGAGTTAACCACTTGTCGACCAGCCGCTGTTGTACTGCGGCAGGTCGGTACGATCCAGTGAACTGTCGTAGCTGTACGTTGGTCCGTTTAACCACTTGACCACGAGCCTGTTTTTCAGATTCTGTGTTTACGAGACTAAAAACTTTTTTTTTTGCTAGAAAATTACTTAAAACCCCCAAACATTATATATATTTTTTTCTAACACCCTAGAGAAAAAATGGCAGTCATTGCAATACTTTTTGTCACACCGTATTTGCGCAGCGGTCTTACAAGTGCCCAATTCTTTTATATATTGTGAAAGATAATGTTACCGAGTAAAATGATACCCAGCATGTCACACTTAAAAATTGCGCCCGCTCGTGGCATGGCATCAAACTTTTACCCTTAAAAATCTCGATAGGCGACTTTTAAAAAACTCTATAGGTTGCATTTTTGGAGTTACAGAGGAGGTCTAGGCTAGAATTATTGCTCCCGCTCTAGCGATCGCGGCGATACATCACTTGTGTGGTTTGAACACTGTTTTCATATGCGGGCGCTACTCGCGTATGCGTTCGCTTCTGTGCGCGAGCTCGTGGGACGGGGCGCTTTAAAAAAAAATTTGTTTTCTTATTTATTTTAATTTATTTAATAATTTTTTACACCGAAATAAAAAATAAAATAAAAAAATCACTTTTATTCCTATTACAAGGAATGTAAACACCCCTTGTAATAGAAAAAAGCACGACAGGTCCTCTTAAATATGAGATCTGGGATCAAAAAGACCTCAGATCTCATATTTAGACTCATATGCAAAAAAAAAAAATGGAAACTGTCATTTTTTCTTTAAGACGCATGGGCGGGACTGACGTTTTGATGTCACTTCCGCCCAGCAAAGCTATGGGGATGGATGGGGGCCATTTTGTCCTCACTCACGTCCCCACACAGACAGCCAAAAGGACCCGATCGCCTCCGCCGCTACCGACGGCTCCGGTAAGCGGCGGAGGGCGGCCCCCCTCTCCCGCCACCGATAACGGTGATCTCAAGCCAAAGTTCAGGGTCAGGAGACAGAGGCAAATCCAGGTCACGGTCCGAGGTCAGAGAGTTAAAGAAGGCAGCAAAATCCAAAAACAAGCCGAGGTCAGGTTTCCAGGCGAGAGCTGAGTCGGGAAGCAAATCCCGGTCAAAGGGCACAAATCAAACTGTCAAAACTTTACACAGAGCCGACGATAAACCAGCAACCTTTTCAAAGACAGGGGCTGGTTTAAGTAGGGCTGTCAGGCCTCCGATTGGTCCCGGGAGGGGGCGCGCACGTCCACGCGCTCGTGCACACGCCGCAGCGCCACGCACGCACGCCCCAGATGTGCGGGCATGCGCCGTGATGCGATTCTGACATGCTTGTGCACAGATTGAGCGATGTGAGTGCTGGAACCCTGACAATGATCAAATACCACCAAAAGAAAGTATATTCTGGAACTGGCAGTTCAGTTTTGGGCAACAGTTCACAAAAGGGATATCGGGGAACTGGAGAAAGTGCAGAGAAGAGCAACCAAATTGATCAGAGGCATGGAGGAGCTCAGCTATGAAGATTAGAGGAACTGAATTTATTCTCTCTGGAGAAGAAGATATTAGGGGGGAATATGATCAACATGTACAAATACATAAGTGGTCCATATAGTGAACTTGGTGTTATTCACTTTAAAGTGGTCGTAAACCCTGCAGTGAGAAACAATGGCTCTTGCTGCTATCAATCTGTCAAATGAGGAGAGACACAGCGGCTGGAGCCACTGTGCTCGTGCACATCACTATATCGAATTGGGCTCAGGTAAGAAAAAAGGGGGTAAAGAAAAACCTTGGGGCTTTAGAACCACTTTGAGGTCATCACAGAGGACAAGGGGGCACTCTATGTGCAGAGGAAAGGCGATTTAATCACCAGATATGGAAAGGCTTCTTTATAGTAAGAGCTGTGAAAATGTGGAATAGGCTCCCCCAAGAGCTAGTTCTGACCAAATCAGTAAGTTTCTTTAAAAAAAGGCCTGCATTATTTCCTAAATGTACATAATAAAATTGGATACTAACATTTATAGGTAAAGTTGATCCAGGGAACATCCGCTTGCCTCTTGGGGAATCTGGAAGATTTTTTTCCCCCTGCTGGAGCAAATTGGATCTTGCTTTGCTGGGGGTTTTTTTTGCCTTCCTCTAGATCAACTGGATATGGAATTGTTATATAGGATTGTAAAAAAAAATGTTTTGTTTTCCCTTTTTATTGGTGTAACTAGATGGATTTGTGCCTTTTTTCAACCGGACTAACTATGTAACCCTTAGTTAATCCTAATCAGCACTTTGGTCAGTGCTTCTAGATTGATGGGTTAGGAATCTGCTATACTTGGACCAGGTTGCTCCCTTCTTGATCAACTCTAGGGATACACATCTAAATTCTGCCCATGAACTCCAAATGGTAGAGTGGACCTTAAAGCGGTTGTAAACCCGCATCAAAAATGTCTTTATTTTTTTCTCCTGCAAGGCAAAAGTCATAATGAGCTATAATGCACCGCATATTAGCTCATTATGAAATACTTACCTCGGAACGAGGTGTGTAGAACTTACCTGGTCCACGCCGAGCGAGATATCATCTTGACTCGGCGTGTCTTCCGGGTATCGCCGCTCCAGCGATGTGATTGGCTGGAGCGGCGATGACGTCACTCCCCCGCATTCGCGCGGGAGATTTAAATTCGGCAAGGTCCGGCGGCGGCCGGTCCTTTCGCCGTAGATCCCCCCTGCGCATGCCTACAGGTACAAGCCTTATTAAAGGCTTACCTGTAGGTACAAGTAAAAAAAAGTGGGTTTACAACCACTTTAAGATTAATCGGTGGATGTATCTGCTAAATATGCTCTTTGGATTGTAAGGAATACTGCTTTCAAAGTTACTGTCAATGTTTTTGTCCACACTGAGGAAGCATGATCTAGCGGAAATGGAGAATGAGGCAATGAAGTCCAGCACTATTTGTAAACCCAAAGGAGAAATGTACGATCCTCTTGAAGTTTCTCACACAAGCTTTTAAAGTGGAGGCTCACCTAAAAATAAACTTTTAACATTGCATTTATGACAATAATGACAAGTAGAATCGGCCGTTTTTTAAATACGCCCGTACATACCGTTTCCTATATGCATTCTCCGGGTATGATGGTCGGGGATGGGCGTGCCTAATTGATTGACAGGCATCCTGTATGCATTCTCACCGCCGCTTCCGGGTATGAAGGTCTGAGCTGGGCGTGCCTAATTGATTGACAGGCATCTGACTGACGCATACAGCGCGTCACGAGATGCCGAAAGAAGCCGAACGTCGGTGCGCAGGCGCCGTATAGAGCCGCACCGACGTTCGGTTTCTTTCGGCATCTCGTGACGCGCTGTATGCGTCGGTCGGATGCCTCTCAATCAATTAGGCACGCCCAGCTCGGACCTTCATACCCGGAAGCGGCGGTGAGAATGCATACAGGAATCGGTATGTACAGACGTATTTTTTTTTTAAAAAAAACAGCCGATTCTAATTGTCATTAATGTCATAAATGTTAAAAGTTTATTTTTAGGTGAACCTCCACTTTAAGAATTGATTCAGAAGCTGATGAGACATCCATCATGTCCCAGAAAGTACAGATAGGGTCAAGACTTCAACATTGAAAGTGCGGACACCCAACTCATGTCAAGTCCTGCCCGATTTTCAAAATATGAGGCAGTATTGCTAACACAGGTGGTAGGATGGGCGAAAATCTCAAATGAAAAAAAGGGTAAATATAGAACACAGGTTGGGCAATACACAATTAGGAAGGGACATTTGGATACCCCCATAACATAGGTCACTAAGGGCCAATACACACACACTTGCATGGACAGTATTACAAATTTGGGATATTGTGCATAAGAAAAGTAAATGGAAATATAATTCACCACTGATAGCACTAAAGGAAAATTATTATTTTGCACCTGCGAAAAATTGAATGGGAGGGAATTGGATAAGAAAAAGAAAATGTACAACTACGGGATATAATGCAAGGGGGAAAAATATGTACTCTACAAGTATTAACCACTTAACCCCCGGACCATATTGCTGCCCAATGACCAGAGCACTTTTTGTGTTTTTTTTTTTTTTGCGTTGCTTTAACTGACAATTGCGTGGTTGTGCGACGTGGCTCCCAAACAAAATTTACGTCCTTTTTTTCCCACAAATAGAGCTTTCTTTGGTGGTATTTGATCATCTCTGCGGTTTTCATTTGTTGCGCTATAGACAAAAATAGTGCGACTATTTTGAAAAAAATGCAATATTCTTTACTTTTTGCTATAATAAATATCCCCCAAAAATATATAAAAAATATATTTTTTTTCCTCAGGATAGGCCGATACGTATTCTTCTACATATTTTTCGTTAAAAAAATTGCTATAAGCGTTTATTGATTGGTTTGCGCTAAAGTTATAGCGCAAGTTATTTACACACATAGCTCCCGGTCCTCGCTCTGTACCGAGCAATCGCGTGTGCCCAGCGGCGATCATGCCTGCCGGGCACGCGAGCCGGGGGCTGCTAAACTGCCGATGTAGAGCTTTGGGCTCTGGCCCAGGAGAGCCGACCTTCCCGCTGGAAAAATGACGGCGCGCGGTCGGCAAGTAGTTAAAAACCAAAAAAAGATTTGAATGGTTTTTAACTACATGGCGGTACTTCAAGCTTAAACATTTTGTCGAGGCGCTTCCCCACCCGTTAAGAGGCGCCGCCGGGCACACGCGATTGCTCCGTACAGAGCGAGGACCGGGAGCTATGTGTGTAAATAACTTGCGCTATAACAAGAGAGGGGTTCTTAGAGAGGTGGGAAGAGTGGAAAAAATTTAAGTTAACAAAAAAATATGGTAAAATTAAAGTTGTGAATAATAAAAATAAAAAAATATGCTGAAATGACTGTTTACAGGGTATAGAGACATAATAGTTAACGGATTAATTTTAA
The DNA here is from genome assembly GCA_029574335.1 of Rana kukunoris. Lineage (NCBI taxonomy): Eukaryota > Metazoa > Chordata > Amphibia > Anura > Ranidae > Rana > Rana kukunoris. The sequence goes on from JAJQKJ010002292.1 coordinate 185,691, forward strand.
AAATGATTAAAAATAGATAAAAAATCAATCATATAATGTGTCTGCAGTTTCTAGTTTCGTTTTTGCATGTTGTTTCCTGCCTGTGCTGTACCGAGGCACAGAGCCAATACAGGGCAGTGATGGTTTGGAAAACGAAACTGATTGGTGCTGAGGGGTTTTAGACACCCAGTTATCAAACCTCCTTGATTAGTGACCACAGAGAGAAAGCTCCCAGGACTGTGGTTATCAGGAAACAGACAACCAGGAAGTGTGGAGATCAAAGAAGAATTACAGCAACTTGAGAGCAAAAACGAACAATGAGGACATGAAAACAGCACTGCATTAAGGTGAAGGAAGCTATTAAGATAAAACAAATGTTTTCCTTTACAAACCCTTTAAGATTATGAAGCGAGGGGAGGGTAGATTCGTGAAAGAAGAGGGGAGGGAGGTATTAGAAATAGTTAGGGGTTAAATACGGTAAAGTTAATCTATTGTATTTGGGAGAGTAATGTCTGTTTTTAGTCTGTTATTTTGATGTCTATGTGCAATACAAAACCCAATAATAAATAAAGTCCTGCCTGAAGAAAATCCAGTTTACAGCAAGAGAGTGTCAAAATCCTTAGAACTTTCCAAAACTAGGAACTAATTCTGTACTCTAGTATATATGATGCGTGTTATAGATGTCCTAGATTTTAGTGTGCCTCAACAACCAAAGATGTGCAGTTTAGGCATGTTAAGCTGGGTGTATTGAAATTTGTCCGCTTACATATTTCGATAAGTACGTTGCCCTGTCTGTTCAACAGAAGCTGGTTGCTAAAATGCCATCTGTCAAACAGTCCTGCTGGAAAATCAGCAGAAACCTGCTAGTTGAATTAAAAAAAAAAACTGCACGTATACCCTGCTTTAATCTTTACCTTTCAATGTCCAGGCTGCTAGATGCAATATGACTGGGATGAAATGTAGCATTTGGCCCTAAGGTTCTGAACTTCAGGTAGAAGAATGTGAGGTTCCAAGGCCAGGGATGTCTGCTAATTTGACTAGAAGAGCTGAATTAAAGCAAAGAACATAGGGGCTGATATAATAAAGGCAAATAGACTGATCTATCTGGTCCCAAAGCTGAGTGAATGTGTTTTTCCAAATGCTAAAAATGACCTAATCACGTACAAGGGAAAAAAATAAAAAAAAATTGTTTGCATATTATTAGGTACAGGGAGTCGGCAGATCTTCACTTTATTCACTAAGTTCTGGGGCAAATTCTCTTGAAATGTGTAACTTCCCTTGCAAAGTGATCAGCCAATCTCTACTACAATCACAAGTATATAACTTAAAATACATTTTACCTTTAGGGCCCATTGAGATAATGTGTTGCTCTAAAGCATAATGCATCACCCTAAATCCTTAAATATGCCCCCCCCCCCCGGCTAACACAGTAACTAAAGCTTTATTTTGTATTGGAGGTGAGGAGGATGAAATAAAACAGTGTATAACTTACCTTAATATACTGTATGGTCCTGTGGGCTTCCATGCCAGTTCTTGGTATAATGACTGGTCCCTAGAAGCCACCCTCTGTCAGTGTCTAAATGGTTTTGTAGCTGCCTATTGCCACAGCTTATTCTGCATTGGACGTGATGATACGAGCACTGAAGAGAACAAGAGCATTAGCTGTTGTAGGACTGCGCGTTTGGGTAAGTGATCCTTTGTCTTATCTTATAAGTCACTGTTCTGTGGTTTGAGCATTGCAGTAGCATGTTAAAACATGCATTACCACAATGGGGCTGATTTACTAATGAATCTGCGCTGCGCCGGTACATGCCTTAATTAGTGCGCTGGATGAATCCCTAATTAGGCGCATGAACCGGGCGGCAGCAGCAGCGCGATCTGATTGATAACTAAAGCCGCCGCCGAACTCCCTTATAAGTCTATGGGGGGGGGGAAATCTTAATAGTGAATTTTAAAGGCTAATCTGCCAAGTTTTGTCCTAAAAAGTGTTTGGGGACCTCAGTCCTGCCCCAGGGGACATGTACCAATGCTTTTTTTTTTTTTTTAAAACGGCCGTTTTTTTCGGGAGCAGTGATTTTAATAATGCTAAAAGTGCAAATAATAAAAGTGTAATTTTCCTTTAAATTTTCGTACTATGGGGGTCTCTAATGTCAGCAGGTGAAAAAGCGCATGTTTCCCGTGGTTAGAACTGTCTCTGCACAAAATGTCATTTTTCAAAGGAAAAAAGCCATTTAAAACTGACTCGCGGCAATAATGAATTGTCGGCTCCCGGCAATTGCAGGAGAATTCATTCTTTAAAAAAAGGGAAAAAAAAGCGTGGGGGTCCCCCCAAATTCAATAACCAGACCCTTTAGGTCTGGTATGGATATTAAGGGGAACCCCGCCGTCAATTTTAAAAAAAAAATGACGTGGGGTTCCCCCCAAATATCCATAACCAGACCCTTCGGGTCTGGTGTGGAATTTAAGGGGAACTCCACTCCAAATTAAAAAAAAATGGCGTGGAGTCCCCCCTAAAATCCACACCAGACCCCTTATCCGAGCACGTTGACCTGGCCGGCCGCAGAAAAGAGGGGGGGACAGAGCGCGGCCCCCCCCCTCTCCTGAACCGCACCAGGCCACATGCCCTCAACATTGGGAGGGTGTTTTGGGGTGCCCCCCAAAACACCTTGTCCCCATGTTGATGAGGACAAGGGTCTCTTCCCCACAACCCTTGCCCGGTGGTTGTGGGGGTCTGCGGGCAGGAGGCTTATCGAAATCTGGAAGACCCCTTTAACAAAGGGGCCCCCCAGATCCCGGCCCCCCCCCTGTGTGAAATGGTAATGGGGTACCTTGTACCTCTACCATTTCACGAGAAAAAAAAATGTAAAGGGTTAAAAAAGACAAGAGCCGGTTTTTGACAAGTCCTTTATTATCTTCTTTCTTCTTTCTTTCTTTTCTTCGGTTTCTTCTTCCTCCTCCTTCTTCCTCTGCTTCTGTCTTGGGTCTTCTATTCCCGCATCTTGCCCGGCGTGTTCTTCCATCTTCTGTTCCTCCCGCTGTCCTTCTCGTCCGCATCTTCTTCCTTCTTCTTCTTCGCCGGAGGCGCCGCTTCCAATTGAAATCCCCGCTGTCTGCCGGACCACGCCCCCCCCCTCTGACGCCACGGGCAAGCTCTTAGGAGTGTGCTGCAAGTGCGTCCGAGGGGGGCGTGGTCACATGTCAGAGGGGCGGCCAATTCAATTTGAAGCTCGTGCGCGGCTTTTTCTTTGCCAGAGTCGCCGCTTCCAATTGAATTGCCCGCTTTCTGGAACATGTGACCACGGGGACTTTCCTAAGAGCTTGCCCGTGGCGTCAGAGGGGGGGCGTGGTCCGGCAGACAGCGGGGATTTCGATTGGAAGCGGCCCTCCGGCGAAGAAGAAGAAGGAGAAGATGCGGACGAGAAGGACAGCGGAAGAAGATGGAAGAACACGCCAGTCAAGATGCGGGAATAGAAGACCCAAGACAGAAGCAGAGGAAGAAGAAGGAGGAGGAAGAAGAAACCCGAAGGAAAGAAGAAAGAAGATAATAAAGGACTTGTCAAAAACCGGCTCTTGTCGTTTTTTACCCTTTACATTTTTTTTCTCGTGAAATGGTAGAGGTACAAGGTACCCCATTACCATTTCACACAGGGGGGGGCCGGGATCTGGGGGGCCCCTTTGTTAAAGGGGTCTTCCAGATTTCGATAAGCCTCCTGCCCGCAGACCCCCACAACCACCGGGCAAGGGTTGTGGGGAAGAGACCCTTGTCCTCATCAACATGGGGACAAGGTGTTTTGGGGGGCACCCCAAAACACCCTCCCAATGTTGAGGGCATGTGGCCTGGTGCGGTTCAGGAGAGGGGGGGGGCCGCGCTCTGTCCCCCCCTCTTTTCTGCGGCCGGCCAGGTCAACGTGCTCGGATAAGGGGTCTGGTGTGGATTTTAGGGGGGACTCCACGCCATTTTTTTTTTTATTTGGAGTGGAGTTCCCCTTAAATTCCACACCAGACCTGAAGGGTCTGGTTATAGATATTTGGGGGGAACCCCACGTCATTTTTTTTTAAAAATTGATGGCGGGGTTCCTCTTAATATCCATACCAGACCTAAAGGGTCTGGTTATTGAATTTGGGGGGACCCCCACGCTTTTTTTTTGGTGTTTTTTAATGAATGAATTCTCCTGCAAATTCCAAGAGCTGACAATTCATTATAGCCGCGAGTCAGTTTTAAATGGCTTTTTTCCTTCAGAATGTCATTTTTCACATGCTGACATTACACCCAGGGCCGCCATCAGGGGGGTACAGGCAGTACACCTGCAGGGCCGCCATTAGGGGGGTACAGGCATTACACCGCCCGGGGGTCCCCAGGGGCCCCAGGGGCCCGGATGGGAACCACCCTAAAACAAAAAAACAATTTTTTTTTTTTTTTTTTTGTTTAAGGGCTCCGAAGGTCCCCAGGGGCCCGGAGGCCACTAAGGGCCCCAGATGGCAAGCCCTTTTTTTAAAATAAAATATATATATTTAAAAAAAATATATATATTTTTTTAATATATTTTTTTTTTTTTTTTTTAAGGAAAGGGCCCAGAGGTCCCCAGGGCCCTGGAAGGCTACCCCCTTGTTTTTTTACTTTTTTTTTCGATAAATGTTATATTTAAAAAATATATATATATGTATTTTCTCTCTTTTGTATTTTTATTTGATAAAGAGCACAGAGGTCCCCAGGGCCCCGGATGGCTCTACCCCCTTTTTTTATATATATTTTTCTTTATTTCTTATTTCTGTCAAAATTTTTGTAAAGGGGCCCCCCGCTCCTCAATTTGTGGCACCACCACCCCCCCCCCCCGCTTCTCAATTTCATGCGGCAGCACCCCCCCCCGGTTCTCTGCTCCAGGGGGCCCATGCCTGAAGCTGTGTAAGGGGCCCCAAAATTCATGATGGCGGCCCTGTACACCTGTAAGGGGCCCGGGGGTCCGGAGGTGCCCAGATGCCTGGAGGCCCCCCAGCGCCCCAGATGGTAACCCCCCTCTTTTTTTTTTTGTATATATATTTGTTAGTTGGTTTTTGTAGGATTTTTTATTAAAGGGCCAATTTTTTGAATTTAATATTTTTTAGCAGTCTGGAGGTCCCCAGGGCCCCGGGTGGCAAACCCCCAAATTTTTTGTTATTAAAGGGCCAATGTTTTGGTTTAGGGGTCTGGAGGTCCCCAGTGGCCTGGTCCCCAGTGGCCCGGAGATCCCCAGGGCTCCAGATGACAACCCCCCACCTTTACAAAAAAATCAAAAAAAAAAACATTTATATATTTTTTGGTTATTTTTTAAACATATATATATATAATATAATTTTGAAAGCTCCCAGAGGGCCCCCCCTTTTTGCTTCTAAAAATGTTATAAACATTTTCCCCAGGTTTGTTACTTTTTACTTGAATTTCTTTTTTAAAGTGTATTTTGTGCGTGAAGTCGAGAGAGAGGAGCTGGACTTGCAATCGCCATCCTTCTCCATGCCCCGGTGGCAATGGTGGGTGTGAGGGGGGCCTCACCCCACCTGCTACACTTGGGAGCCCAATGGGACAGAGGGACTCCCCCTATGAAGGAGTGTAGCCCACCCAGCCAGCCCTGTAGGTCCTTCACCTCCCTTTATTTTAGGAGACCTCATGGCCAAAGTGTGTGCAAGTGTGGTGTTTTTTTTTGTGGGGGGGGGGGGGGGGTGGGCATACTAAGCACAGGCGTACCTTGCATAGCACACCCACCGGGAGCTGGGCTGACACCACCAAACTCAATTCATATGTAGCCGAGACCGAGATCCGAACCCTTGGCTGCAGAGGTGAGCGGCTTGCTTGTCAGCGCAGTGCCATTCACGTTGAGCCACCACAGCTCCCACACAATGTTATTTTTTTTTAGATTTTTGGTAGTTATTTTTTATTAAAGGGCCCAGAGCTCCCAAGGCAACCCCTTTTTTATTATTTTATATATGTAGATATTGTAATTTATTTTTCATTAAAGAGCCCAGAAGTTTCTTTTTATTAAAGGGCCCAGTGGTCCCCAGGGCCCCCGGATGGCTACCACCCTTTTTAATATATATTTTTCTATATGTATTTTTTAGTAAAGGAACCCCCCGCTTATCAAATTGCGGCAGCCCCCCCCCCCTTCTTAATATCAGGCGGCACCCCCCCCCCCCTATTATCTGCTCCAGGGGGCCCATGCCTGAAGCTGTGTAAGGGGCCCCATAATTCCTGATGGCGCCCCTAATTGCCTCCCCCCCCCCATGGTACGAAATTTCAAGGAATTTTTCACTTTTATTGGTGCACTTTAACCACTTCCATACCGCGCCTATTCTGGCACTTTCTCCTTCATGTAACAATTATATTTTCTTCCTTGAAACTTACTCAGGACCCCCAAACATTATATATATTTTATTAACAAACACCCTAGGGAATAAAGTGGCGGCCATTTTTTCGGACACATTTCCAACAGTATTTGTGCCAAAAAATTTCTAACGTTTTTTTTTTTTTTTGGCTTTCCAAAAAAAAAACCTGTTTCATGAATGACAAAATAAGAAAGCAGTAAAGCTAGCCCAATTTTTTAGGGATAAGGTAAAAGATGATGTTACACCGAGTAAATAGATACCTAACTTGTCACGCTTTCATATTGCGCACACTCATGGAATGGCGCTAAACTTCGTTATTAAAAATCTCCATAGGCAACGCTTGACTTTTTTTCTCAGGTTACCACTTTTGAGTTACAGAGGAGGTCTAGTGCTAACATTATTGCTCTCGCTCTAACGCACGCTATGATACCTCACATGTGGGGTTTGAAGGATGTTTACATATGTGGGTGGGACTTGCATGCGTGTTCGCTTCTGAGTGCGAGCTACTAGGGACACGAGCATTTAAATTCCTTTGTTATTTTATTTTTTTACTTAATATTTTATTTTTTGCACTTGTTTGTCCCTTTGTTTGTATTATTTTTCACTTTTCTTCCTATTACAAGGAATGTAAACATCCCTTGTAATAGGACTAGTGTGTGACAGGTCCTCTTTATAGAGAAAGGCGGGGTCAATTAGACCCCACATCTGTCCTCCAGGCTGGAAAGCATGGAATTGGTAAAAAAAAAAACATCTCATGCTTTCAGCTGCAATCATGTTCGTTCAGCACAGTAGCGTAGTGTGTAGCATGTTCACCTAGCAGCAAAAGGGTTGCTGGTTCGAATCCCACCCGTGACACTATCTGCCTGGAGTTTGCATGTTCTCCCTGTGCGGGTTTCCTCCCACAATCTAAAAAACATGCTGTAAATTGGATCCTGTCTAAATAAGCCCTAATGTGCAGTAGGGATTTAGGTTTTGTGCTGCCCTAGGCCTGACCAAATTTTGGCACCCCCCTAATAGAAAAATGACCCACCCTTCCTGTCAAGGCCACACCCTGTTTTTTTATGACCCACCCAGGAAATTTCAGGGGACACACACAAGTTCTGTGGGGGGGGACTTGGGGGGGGCCCTTAATTTGCCTACTTTTTCGATCACTTCCTGTTTGGCTATGGGGCAGGAAGTGAAGGCCAATCTCCCCAAACGGACAGGGATAATACAAAATAAACTGACAGAGCTTCTAACCCCCCCCCCCCAACTCTATCCAAAATAAAATGAAAGAAATCCAAAAAATAAAAGTGATGATTATTGTTCCAGTTTAACCCCAAATTTCAGATCATTTTATTGAGAGGCTTAAGAAAATATAACCATGCCAATAGGCCACGATCCAGCGTTGCTAATATGTATGAATGTGTGTTAGGGACCCCCACAAACACCACCCAATGTTAAATCAACTATTTTCATGTTTGTTTTGGGGATGCCTGCCCCTGATAGGGTAAAGACACCTCACAAATGTTGTCACTTTCTACTTAATTCATTCACTTCCTGCCACACAGCCAAACAGGAAGTGGAGGGAAACACCTGAGTAATGTTTTGTTGGGGACACACAGATCAATATAAATAGTTTCCCATTTTGGAAATGGCATTTTGCTGTGTACACCCCAAATTAGTAGGAATCTTGGACTTTGGGGTCCATTTACTAAAGGCAAATCCACTTTGCACTACAAGTGGACAAGCAAGGAAGAAAACTCAAAACTTGGCGGGATTGGAAGTAAAAACCATCAGTGCTTCCCTTCTGATTTTCATTGCCTACGCTTCTACTGCAGAGCGGCTTTGCCTTTACTAAACCCCAAAGTAACTAATCATTTGGGGTGTACACTGCAGTGCAATTTGCTTAATGGTGACACTAGTTAGATTGACCTGTGCCCCGAAGAAAAGACCATTGGTAGGGTTTTAACCTCACTTCCTGTTCAGCTGTGTGACAGGAAGTGAAGCCAATTTTAGGAAAAGGGACACAAAGCCCAACCTAAAAACACTAGCAGGGGTTCTAACACTCAATTGGCTTCCCTCAAACAACCCACAATTAGAATAGGATTGTCTTGTGCTAGTTTCAAGCACAGCGCTGTAAATCAGCACTTCAAGCCTGTCCAAAAAAAACACACCACCCCCCCCCCCCCCCCCCCACCTCCAACAGGCCCTGTTTGCAGCTTTTCCTACATCTTGCACATGTGCTTTAAAAAGTCAGTCTGGACATCAGTTCTAGGAAAAATACTTACCGCTTTGTCCTTCCTTTTCTGGTGACTAAACATTTCATGCATACACACCAGGAAAGAGCTTAGAGACAAATCACACTTGATGGTTTAGGCCCAAACTATTTCAGCTGCAGCGGTTGAAATCCATAGCAGGAAAAAAATAATCACAAAACAAACTTCAAAATTTGAAAGTAAATTTTATTGGTCCACAAAACAAGGAAAGCAAAACAAAAAATTACAAATAAACACACCAAAAATATATAAAAACACCTAAAAACAAAAAAGACCAACGTTTATTTCACAGTCATTGGAAAAAAAATCATGCTTTTGAAATAACAGGATAGACCCACAGGATTAAAACATTAGTCATTAACATCTTGAGAAACATTTAGCAAAATTATGTAGCAGAGAAAACATCAAAAAATACAAAACTTGCTCCAAAACATCTCTGTTTCACTCCGCCATTACTTCCAGCCAGCAAATCTGCCCCCTCTGAGGGGCAGCTGACACGTGCAGTATCCACGCTTTTTATAACATGTGTGCTAATGAACCAATTGGAAACACATGAAGAAATGTCAGCCTCTAGTTTGTGTGCACTTGGAACTGCTTACACCTGTTAAGGATGTCCTTAAATTACTAAGCCAAAAAAAGAGCTTTCTGAGCATGCTCAGAAAGATGCAAGTCATTTTCAGGATGAAACTTCCAACTTCTTTTTCTAACTGTTCGAGCATGCCCAGTTCACTCGAAATGCAGTACCAGAATCAAATCTGCAATGGCGGATGAAAGCATTAGAGGTGTTAAATTTTTTTTTGGTCCCCCTGAAGTGATGCTTTACAAGCTGAACGGGAGGTCTTATAGAATTTTTACGTAACAAACCTAAATAGTAATAATTTAAACGCCCCTGTCCCTAGTAGCTCGCAGTCAGAAGCGAACAAGCAGCATTTTTATTGTTTCCGGTTACCAGTTTAGATTTACAGATGAGGTCTAGTGCTATAAATATTCCTCTTGCTGTTACGCACGCTATGATACCTCACATGTGTGGTTTGAAGAATGTTTCCATATATGGGGGCGGGCCTTAAATGTGTAAGCCCCGCCCACATATTGAACCCCCGTTCAAACCCCACATGTGAGGTATCATAGCGTACGTTAGAGCGAGAGCAATACTTTTAGCACTAGACCTCCTCTGTAAATCTAAACTGGTAACCTGAAACACATAAAAAAGCGTTGCCTATGGGTATTTTCAAGTACTGAAGTTTGGCGCCATTCCATGAGTGTGTGCAATATTAAAGTGTAACATGTTGGGTATCTATTTACTCGGTGTAACATCATCTTTCACATTCTGGCCATAAATTGGGCTAACTTTAGTGTATTCTTAATTTGTAACCACTTGAGCCCCAGAGCATATTACTGGTCACTGACGGGGCCATTTTTTGCATTTCAACACTGCGTCATTTTGACTGACAATTGCGTGGTTGTGCGACGTGGCCCCCAAAAAAATTGGGCGTCCTCATCCTCCCCCCCCCCCCCCCCCCTAAAATTCAATTTTTTTTTTTTTGTTGGTGGTATTTGATCACCTCTGCGTTTTTTTCTTATTTTTGCTTGACCCAAAACTATAGCGACAATTTGGTAACTAAAAAAACATCTTTTTTACGGTTTGCTATAATAAATCTCCCCCAAAATATATTCAAAAAATGTTTGCCCTCAGTTTAGGCCGATAAGTATTCTTGGACATCTTTTTGGTTGCAAAAAATCACAATAAGCGTTTGATTGGTTTGGGCAAAAGTTCTAAGTAGGGGTTGGTCTTATGGGTTTTTTTTGTGAATAATTTTTTGTTTTACTAGTAATGGTGGCTATCATTTGTTTTTTCTGTCTAATGCGACATTGTGGCGGACACATTTTTTGTGAGATTTGGCATTTTTGTAGCGAGCAATGGTATATCAATGCATTGCTTACTATAAAAATGACACTGGCAGGGAAGGGGTTAACACTAGGGGCGCGGAAGGGGTTGAATATGTTACCTGGGTGTGTTTCTAACTGTAAAGGGGGTGGGACTGTGTAGGGGAAATGACAGATCGCTGTTCATACATTGTAGGGACAGACGAGCAGGCATTCCCCCCCCCCCTGACAGGACCGGGATAAAGGGGAACTCCACCCCAAATTACCAAAAAAAAACGGCGTGGGGGTCCCCCTTCAGGTGCACAACAGGCTCTTAGATTTGATCTGGAACATAAGGGGTTAAACCCACGCCAAAAAACGGCGTGGGGTTCCCCCTCAGATCCAGACCAAACCCTTCTCCCAGGCACGCAGTCTGGCCGGACAGGAATGGGGGTGGGGACGAGCGAGCGCCCCCCCCCCTCCTGAGCCGTACCAGACCACATGCCCTCGACATGGGGGGAGTGTGTGCTGTGGGGGAGGGGGGCACTGCCCCCCCACCCCAAAGCACTCTTGTCCCCATGTCGAAAGGGACAAGAGCCTCTTCCCGACAACCCTGGCCGTTGGTTGTCGGGGTATGCGGGCGGGGGGCTTATCAGAATCTGAGAGCCCCCTATATTAAGGGGGCCCCCAGATTCTGGCCCCCCACCCTATGTGAATGAGTATGGGGTACATCGTACCCCTACCCATTCACCGGGTGGAAAAGTGTAAACACAAAAAAAAACACAGAAAAAAATAATTTATTAGTCAGCTCCGGGGGTCTTCTGCCGGGACCCCCCACCACCAGCCCATTGGGCCCCGGGCTTCGCCGTCTTCTGCCGGGGGGGACACCCACCGATGATCTCCGCCATGTCCAGCCAGGCCCCCACCCCAAAATTAGCTCTTTCACATCCGGGGGGGGCCGGCCGAAAGAAGCAGAGAACAACGGGGGCGGAGCCCCTCGGTCTTCCAGACGTTTTCTGCCGGGGGGGCTCCAGCCCCGCACCGGTCTTCGCCGCCGCCTTCCGCCGGGGGGGGACACCCACCGATGCTCTCGGCCATGTTCGGCCAGGCCCCCTACCCCAAACAAAGCTCTTTTACATCCGGGGGGGGCCGGCGGAAATGGCGGAGAACAACGGGGGGCGAAACCCCTCCTCGGTCTTCGCCTTCCGCCGGGGGGGTACACCTACCCCCCCCCCGGTCTTCGCCGCCGCCTTCCGCCGGGGGGGAGAGAGACACCCACCGATGCTCTCCGCCATGTTCGGCCAGGCCCCCTACCCCCCCTAACAAAGCTCTTTTACATCCGGGGGGGCCGGCGGAAATGGCGGAGAACAACGGGGGGGCGTCGCCACTCCTCGGTCTTCTAGCCGTCTTCTGCCGGGGGGGGGAAACACCCACCCATGCTCTCCGCCATGCTCGACTGTGCCCCCACCCCAAAATGAAGCTCTTTTACATCCGGGGGGGGCCGGCCGAACACAGCGGAGAACAACGGGGGTGTCGCCCCACCTCGGGCTCCTCCCAGGGCTTCTTTCGCCGTCTTCCGCCGGAGGGCGCCACTCTCCGGGCTTCTCGACGTTGTCTTCCGCCGCGGGGGCCAGGCCTTCTTCTTTGCCGCCCCCTTCGATTTTTTCGGCCTGGACGGGGGTCGTACATCCCATCCAGGACTTGGACGTGGCGGGCTTCTCGTCGCCGTCTTCTGCTGCGCCGCTGCCCCCTTCACCACGAAGCTCCGTGCTTGTTTGATGAGGGCAGCGGGCTTCCGTCGTCTTCTCCGGGGCGAGGGTCGTACATCCCACCCCGGATTTCGTCGCCGTCTTCTGCCGCTGCCCCCTTCACCACGAAGCTCCGTGCTTGTTTGATGAGGGCAGCGGGCTTCCGTCGCAGTCTTCCGCCGCGGGGTGACACTCGCGGGCTTCTTCTTCCATTCGATGTTGACACGGCGAGGTCCGGCGCTGAAATGCCTTCTGAGCGGCGGGCAAGGACTTATATTGGCATTGGGCGTGGGCGTGGTTATGCCAACATGTGACCTCAACCCATGTGACAGTGATGTGACGTGACATCACTGTCACATGGGTTAAGGTCACATGTTGGCATAACCACGCCCACGCCCAATGCCAATATAAGTCCTTGCCCGCCGCTCAGAAGGCATTTCAGCGCCGGACCTCGCCGTGTCAACATCGAATGGAAGAAGAAGCCCGCGAGTGTCACCCCGCGGCGGAAGACTGCGACGGAAGCCCGCTGCCCTCATCAAACAAGCACGGAGCTTCGTGGTGAAGGGGGCAGCGGCAGAAGACGGCGACGAAATCCGGGGTGGGATGTACGACCCTCGCCCCGGAGAAGACGACGGAAGCCCGCTGCCCTCATCAAACAAGCACGGAGCTTCGTGGTGAAGGGGGGCAGCGGCAGAAGACGGCGACGAGAAGCCCGCCACGTCCAAGTCCTGGATGGGATGTACGACCCCCGTCCAGGCCGAAAAAATCGAGGGGGCGGCAAAGAAGAAGGCCTGGCCCCGCGGCGGAAGACAACGTCGAGAAGCCCGGAGAGTGGCGCCCTCCGGCGGAAGACGGCGAAAGAAGCCCTGGCCCCTAGTAGGAGCCAGGCAGAAGCCGGCGACGAAATCCGGGGTGGGATGTACGACCCTCGCCCCGGAGAAGACGACGGAAGCCCGCTGCCCTCATCAAACAAGCACGGAGCTTCGTGGTGAAGGGGGCAGCGGCAGAAGACAGCGACGAGAAGCCCGCCACGTCCAAGTCCTGGATGGGATGTACGACCCCCGTCCAGGCAGAAGAATTTGAAGGGGGCGGCGGGAAGACCCTCAAAAGTGAAAACGTTCACCAGGTGAATGGGTAGGGGTACGATGTACCCCATACTCATTCACATAGGGTGGGGGCCCGAAATCTGGGGGCCACCTTATTAAACGGGGCTCCCAGATTCTGATTGGCTCCCGCCCGCATACCCCGACAACCAATGGCTAGGGTTGTCGGGAAGAGGCTCTTGTCCCGATCGACATGGGGACAAGAGTGCTTTGGGGTGGGGGGGCAGCGCCCCCCTCCCCCAAAGCACACACTCCCCCATGTCGAGGGCATGTGGTCTGGTACGGCTCAGGAGGGGGGGGGCCGCTCGCTCGTCCCCACCCCCATTCCTGTCCGGCCAGACTGCATGCCTGGGATGAGGGCTTGGTACGGATCTGGGGGGAACCCCACGCCGATTTTGGCGTGGGTTAACCCCTCACGTTCCGGACCAAGCCGGAGAGCCTATTGTACCCCTGGGGGGGAAGCCGCGCCGGTTTCACATTTGAAATTTGGCGCGGAGTTCCCCTTCAGTGTCAGCGCAGCCCGAGAACAGCTCGGAGCTTGCCGTACGCCGCTCCAGGCAGTGCAAACACTGCTACGCCGCCTGGTATTTACCAAGGATTTCCCGGCGTTCTGAAGAGGCGCGCGGTGAGCTCCGATTTTTCCCTCTGCGCATGCCCAGTATGCAAGTGAACCTTCCGAGGTTCTAGCGTACTTTGCAAGCGCCCGGGGATCGGGTCCCAAAAGTCACTTTCCCTTTCAAATCGGCCCGCCACACAAGTTGAAACACATGTCACCACACTTCCCCTGCATCACCCCCCTCCCTCCCCTCATAAACTCCCGCCCGAATCCCCGATGTTTACATAACTAAATGCCGCACGCCAGCTCTGTACTGGCGTGCTGTGCGCCCTCTTCTGGGCGCATTAGGCACTTTAGTAAATGAGGAAACACGCTGCACTAGCAGCGTGTTTCTTTGGTAAATGTCAAAAACAGGTTTACTCCTGCTTGTGCACCATGAGTCTTGGCGCACAGGCTTGGTAAATCAGCCCCAATGTGAAGATGGGAATGGGCACTTTCAATTAATCTCCAGTCAAAACTTGAGTGAAAGGGTTAGCTCTACTGATTAATAATGTAAAAACACTGCTCCAGGTCAGCCCCTTATCCATGCATTTAGGTGCAGATCCAGTTTGCCACCATAGATCTACCGTCGGCATCCATACTTGGAAGAATCTCTTGCTTCATTTGGCCTAGTGACCATTGTTTCTGTGGCAGGATGTGACAGAAATGTACCTGCAACTACAACTACAGCTCAATTTGCTCCTGAACACATTCAGTGTTGATGGAAAAATCCCTCCTGCAGAGCTATTGTGTTCTGATGGGTGGGCATGGGGAGCTTTCCTGGCTGGGAAACACTTTGATTTGTGCTAGTGGCTATAGCCGCTGGCAATAATCACATGCCAAAATTCTGACATGCTGGTTGTACCCAAGTCGATTAATGCATCTATGGTCGCCTTTACAGTCACAGCAACAGGAATAGAGGAGTCTCCCAAAGGAGGACACCTGTAAAGTGACAACTGTCTGAGGAGTGAATCCTTCTCACTTTGAAAAGATATTTTCTCACCTCCTTTTGTGGCTAGAAATAGACTGTAACTGTGCATATGCAATGCATTAAAACTCAACTCCAGATATGATCTCTACAGCATACATACATTGGTCCAGCTTGGAATATGCTTATGTCAAACCTTATGCCGCGTACACACGATCATTTTTTGTGATGAAAAAAAACGACGTTTTCTGTGAAGTAAAAAACGACGTTTTTGAAACGTCACTTTCAAAGACAATGTTGCATACACACCATCGTTTTTTTCACAAAAAGCGAGGTTAGTTCACCACTCTTTTCCATTGAAGCACGCTTCATAACTAGCTTCTGGGCATGCGCGGGTTGAAAAACGTTGTTTTAAACGACGTTTTTGCTACACACGGTGACTTTTTGTGAAACAAAAAACAACGTTTTGAAAAACGACACAAAAAATTCAAGCATGTTGGAATTTTTTTTTTGGTCGTTTTTTTTAAGACAAAAAACAACGTTTTGCCCACACACGATCAATTTAAATGACGTTTTAAAAAACGTTGTTTGTTTTCATCGCAAAAAACGACCGTGTGTACGCGGCATTAGACTCTGCTGGGGAAACTGACAATCATTGTAGAAGTTAATGCTACTATAGTGATAGCTGCAATCTTCTGGGTCCTATGTGAGTGGGTTTCCCACACCACACTGATCATGCATGTCAATGACACTCCACAACGTTCTACAGTGTCGGATCTGCTTAGCGGTCTGTTCTTCCACCCAGTTAGTTCTATTATACTTTTTTTAAATAGAATATTTTTTAATTTACTATTCCTGGAACATCTCCATAGAAGGCTTCAGCATGCTGGTGGGCCCCAAAGGACTGTTATTTTTTTTTAAATTACTTTTCCCTAGGAGCCCATTCACAGAGCACATTAGGGGGGGAATTGTATACAAATGAATATTGTGGCCTTAAAAAGTTAGGGCTTGCATAGATGGGAAATTGCACCTTAGGTTCAGGTGTATTTAGTTCCTTCTAACATCTTTCTAACCTGTATTTGGCCTCATTCAAGGCTGCTTTTGCATTCCCATTTACATATTGTATTCATGCATTTTTGATTTTAGAGCAGCATTTTTTGTCTCAGTTGTCTAAGTTGTGAGTTTCAAGCTGAATTCACGTTTGTGTTTTTACCTAATACATTTACCATTGCAATTAGTAGAAACAACAAAATGCTAAGGGGTGTACTCAGGCTCAGAGGTCCCAAAGCTATCAGTAATTTCAAGATTAACTTTTAGGTCTCTAGTTAGTATCCAGAAACTAGAGTCATAATCTGAAAAATGTGCTAAGTTGATCAGCTCTTGGGCTTCCAATGTTGCCGCAGAACACTGTAGCACAATGTAACCACAATGCTTCCTGTATGCTAAAGTGGCTGACTTGTATCAGGATTTTCTCTGCCTTAAACAATATAGCTCTGCCATAGCAATGCGCTGTGCTTCGTCCAGAACAATTGCAGGCTGAATTGTCCAAATCCAATCAGCATGGCTTATAGGGCTAAGGGCTTAACTCCTCCAGAAACCGTGACGGCATACTTCACCAGGGGCATAGCAGCCCTGTGGGCAGCAGCCCGGGATGTGACTCTAGATGTTGTCTGCAATGCAGCCTCGTGTGCCTCCATTAATTCCCTTTTTGTCACAGTATTGCATAGAACCTGCTTTTCTATCTTCTGTGAACTTTGGTTTAAGATCTCCTGTTGAGTGACAGGACAAATTAAATTTATTTTTGATCAGTTTACCCACCCGTGTGGTTTGGCTAGTTATTTCCCACACGTAGTCTGCCATGGAGTCTGTCAGGAAATGGAAAATGTATTATCAAATACTACCGTAATTTTCCTTTCCTGATGGACTTCATGGCAGATAGAGTCCCCACCCATCGGAGTCCCAAAATTTCTCTCCAATGGAAATTCAAACAATAATTTTGACATTAATACATGTATTTTTATTTAAAGTTTGCCTCTAGGCAAAAACTTTTTTTTATTTTTTGATAGGGTAGGAAGGGTGAGACCTCATGTGTACACAGCATCTCCCCGCAGGGATGTAGTCCCTAAAGAGGGGGCGAGCACGCTGACTAATCCCCAGCCAGAGCAGCTTGGATGATGGAGGCATGCTTACTGAGGAAAAACAGGAAGTGAGAAATTCAGACAAAGAAAAAAAACATTTAGAAGGGAAATCAACAATGCACTAGTTTAAAGAAACCTATTTAGAAAATAAAAAACAACCCTTTTAATAACCCTTTTTCTCTCCAAAATAGTTAAACAAACTCACCAGTACAGTAGGTAATAACCTCTTTTCATAAAGCAGGTCTATTGCTCATATCACATTTACTTTATATGCTTAAATCATTGATGCCCAATGCTCATCTTACATAGAAGAGGAAAACCCCAAAGAAGAGGAAACCAACGTAGCGTAAAACCATTTATGAAGATATATTAAAATAACAATCATACACAAGAATAAGTGCTATCCCAGCCCTAAGGAAACTCTTGATTGATCATATAGGACGCATTGCATTACTAACCTCAATGACTGTGCCAATCACTCCAAATGTAATGAAGTCAAAGTGCAAAGCCCTGCCATTACTTCTCTGTGGTAGCTGTCAATACAGGTTTACTTCAATCAAATTGAGAGAATTATGTAGGCTGCCATTGCTGAGTTATCTTTAAAAAATGCATGTTGACTTTCCTAACACTTTGAGACACTGCCCTAGAGCACGCATGCTGATCAGCTAGGTCACAGTGAAGTCACAGCTGGTCTTCTGCATAGGGGTTTTTGGGTCAGCTCTGCTGAACATACTGAAGCCACTGGAGTAATATGACAGCCAGAGAACTTGTATTTTTAGAAGACAAGGTCAGCAATTGCAGCCTCCATAATTGACATAGTACAGTTTCTTTTAAAATGTCTGGGAGAAAGCAGTTGAGCTGTGTTGTGTTTTGTAATAAATTAGTCTTTACATCAGCTTGTGTGAGATGGTGTTTGTCTGCCAGTCGTAATACCCACTAGCATATTTAACCACTTAAGGACCCCCGCACGCACATATACGGCCACAGAATGGCACGTACAGGCACAAGGGCGTAAATTTACGTCCCCGCCTAAGTGCGGTTCGGGGGTCTTATCGGGCTCCGGGAGCGATCCGGGATCTGGGGGCGGATGTCGGCGATTACCCGCTCCCCCCGCGATCGCTCCCAGCCAATGGGAGCGCGCTCCCACCTGTCACTTCCTCCTCCTGTGTTTACACAGGAAGGAGGAAATGATGTATTCTCTCATCGCAGCGCTGTTTCCCAGCGCTGCTGATGAGAGAAGACATCACAAGTAAGTGTGCACCAACACAACACTGACACACACTCACATAGGCATATTAACCCCTTGTGATCGCCCCCCCCCCACCCCCCTGTCACAGTGTCACTGAATGCAGTGATCTAATCACTGCATTTAGTGTCAGTGTGACAGGCAGTGTAAAAAACAGTTAGTGTTAGGTTCAGGATAGCCCCCCCACCCCCCCTAATAAAGTTTTAACCCCCTGATCACCGCCCTAGTTAACCCTTTCACTCCCTATTGCCAGCGTCACTAAGCGATCATTTTTCTGATCGCTGTATTAGTGTCGCTGTTCCCGCTAGGTAGCTATTTTTTTTTTTATTACGATTTTTTTTTTATTAAAGGCTAGTGGCTAAATAAATTTTGGCCTAAATGTTTGACTAAAATTTAGTTTATTTGATTATTTTTTTAACAAAAAGTAAAAAATAGTGTTTTTTTTTCAAAAATGTCGCTCTATTTTTGTATATAGCGCAAAAAATAAAAATCGCAGAGGTGATCAAATACCACCAAAAGAAAGCTCTATTTGTGGGAAGAAAAGGACGCAAATTTTGTTTGGGAGCCACGTCGCACGACCGCGCAATTGTCTGTTAAAGCGACGCAGTGCCGAATCGCAAAAACACCTTGGGTCATTTACCAGCGTATTGGTCCGGGTCTTAAGTGGTTAAAGACAGACCTGACATAACACAAGCAGAATAATTACACATTGCCAGTTTAGAGCAATTCTCCTGAGCTTATGTAGAAATTGTATTATGTTCTACCAGAAACAAAACATCAATGCTATCACATAATAATGAGGTACACGATCCATTCGTAATATTGAGGATTCCTGTCAGTGGGGCATATCAAAGCTTAAAGGGGTTGTTTGTTTCTCTTTCATTCATGAACAGACACAGCCTTAATCTTGACAAAGTGGGTATTGGCCTTCATTCAGGAGTGACTAGGCAGAATGTGTTAACTTCAAAGCTGAACAGCCCCGCTATATCCCCTACTGGCTATATCCCCTCAGCCTGCACTCAGCAGCTCAGTTTTTTTCTGCCTAGCAAAGGAGAAGACATGGCTCCCTTAGGGCCCATAGACCTGGAGGTTTATTCCAAATAATTTTTTTTATTTTTATTTTGATTGTTCCTGTGATCTACGATCAACTACAGATAGGGGACAGGCTGGATCCCAGATCCTTGTAGTCTCCCCAGTTTTGGCCATCGAGTGTGTGCCAACCGTAATTATGTGCTGGGTCGTCCACAACATGCCCGTCACTCTACGGGTGGCCGGTGAGCTACACGCTCCAGAGTTAGCATATGACCAAGTCTATAGGGCCGAGTCACAGCGGCCGGGCCGACATTCACCTCCGTAACCATGCGGAAGATGGTCTGTCTGGGATGCTTCCAGCAGAATCCATGCAGGAAGGGTAAGTAGTAATCCCCTGCTTTGGCAGGAGGACATAGCTGGACATTCCCGGGGAGGTCGAGTAGGGGGGTCTCATCCTTCCTTTCCTCCCTCCCTTACCTCCACCCTGGGCTCTCTGAGCTAGACTGACTGCTGGGGCCGGGGGTTCACCTGGGGGTGCTTCACCTGTGAGGGAACTGCGCTGTACATCCGCTTATAAGTGAAATTAAAAGTTTGCTTACCTGTGTGTTCCCCTCCATGCTGTCGACGGCCATTTTGCCTGTGTTCCACACTGTGTTTGGCCTCCTATCTGTTAATCAGCGGCCATGTTTTTGTGGTCCGAGCCTTGTTTGGCCCCTATCTGCTAATCGGCGGCCATTTTGCCTGTGATCCACGCTGTGCTCTGGTCCAAGCTGTCTTTTTGCCTCTACCTGTCGCTCGGCGGCCATGTTCTTGTGGCCCGCCACGTTGTTTGGCCTCTATCTGCCACTCAGCAGCCATTTTCTTGCGGTCCACGCCGGATCATATCATTAAAACGGCACAAGCTTGCAGATACATACTGCACAGTGGTCAAACTGACACAGACAGCTGATAAGGAAGCAGCTCAAGCAGGAAGCGGAGGGCAGCCGTACTATACTGTTCCAAGGGTCCTCTGGGGGGGGGGAAACCCCTCATCTTTCTCACAACTAGGAGGGTGGGTTGTTGTACCTTGCCTTGGAGTCCCTGTGGGTGTCAGGCACGTGGGTCAGCATGGCGTCAGAAGCAGACGCCTTTTCCCCTGAAACACCTGAGCTAGCAATTGATGCCCCTGCACCTGATGTATCGGACGCTATGTCAGTAATCCTAGATGCTTTTGTTGCCAAAGTGGAAGCGGCGCGCGGGAACACAGGGGGTAAACAATGCCCCCTCCCCCGCTATTTTCTAGGGACAACTCTGATGCGGAGCCGGGTCCAGCTATGGCTCATGACCCTGGCTCTGATGTATCTGAGGACCGATCGGACAGCGAGGATGACTTCGGATACAGGTCAGCACATGAAAAGGCTCTGGTCGGTGATCTTATCACCGCAGTGCGAGATACTCTAAAAATAGAGGAGTTTGCGGAAGCAACAGAGGCTTCGGTCCCTTTTGGGTTCCGTAAGCCCACCCGCACTGCTAAGGTGTTTCCTTGTGTGCCTTATTTAGACAAACATTTATACAAGGAATGGGACAAACCACAGAAGATTTTTTCTGTCCCTAAAAATTTGGTGGTGCGTTGCCCTCTTGAGGATTGTTTTCTGAAAAATGGTTCTCTCCTCCGATAGTGGACCATCCTGTGTCCAGACTAAACAAGCTAACCACGATCCCGGTGGAAGGGGCTCCTACTTTCTTTTTTCAAATATCAATTTTATTAGTTTTTTCAACAAATAAATACAGAAAATAACATAGCAACTGTGGCCTCACCCGACCATGTCATACACCTGTACATTGAACATGGAGATTCACATTCCAACTGTATAATCTAGCAGATAGACTGTCGCCCCAACCCGTGTAGTGCCAGGGCACTTCCCATATGTAAAACCCGGACAGTTTCGCTCCAGCCAGTCAGCGCCTGCAATATCAACTGGCGGAATTCAGCCCTGAACTATACAAGGTTGTTATGCAGATGGAATAGCTGCGTCTGTGGCGCAAATTCCAACTCCACGCCCTATTATGACACTAGTAGTCGAGTATACCACAAAGAGAGAGACAGAGCAAAAGGAGGCATGGAAAGAGAGGAAGAAGTAGGAGTAGATATAGATATACAAGTGAAGGAGTGGGAAGCTAGAAGCATGGGAAGGGGGAGGAAGGAGAGTGGGGAGGGAGGGTATATGGGTATGTTCGGCACGGGGGTGATGGACACAACGTCACCATCGGCCCGTGTTGGGTCGACATCCAAAGGTCAGTCAAGAGTTCAGTAGGGATTGCCCCTCATCAGAATATATGGAGAAAGCAGTGGTACAGCAGCTGCAACAGCATCTAGATACCCATAACTTACTCGACCCATTTCAATCAGGATTCCGTCCCGGACACGGGACGGAAACAGCATTGCTCAAGATATGGGATGACGTTCTCGAGGCCGCAGACGAAGGAGAATCTTCGCTTCTGGTTCTGCTGGACCTAAGCGCAGCCTTTGATACAGTTGATCACAAGCTGTTATTGTCTCGACTGGCTAAAATAGCCAAAGTCGCAGAAAGCGATCTATCCTGGTTCTCCTCTTTTTTGGAAAACAGATCGCAAATAGTGAAGCTAGGACCCTTCTCTTCTGAACAACGCACATTATTGTGCGGGGTCCCTCAAGGATCTCCCCTGTCGCCAATGTTATTCAACATCTATGTGCGTCCTCTTTTCGAAATCATCAGCAGCCAAAAACTGCTATATCACTCTTATGCAGACGACACGCAACTGTACTTCCGCATTTGCAATAAAAAGGATCACCACCTCAATCTAGAGACATGCCTCTCTTTGATAGAGGACTGGATGACAAAGAGTTATCTCAAACTCAATGGAGCGAAAACAGAACTTCTTCTGTTCCACGCCAAGCGTAGGAATCAAGCGACAACAACCTGGATCCCCCCGCCCATTCTGGGCAAAATCATCACCCCTAGCGCCAAAGTCAAAAGTCTTGGGGTCATCTTTGACTCCGACATGACAATGAACGCACAAATAGGGTCAGTAGTCAGCGGGTCTCACCATCTGCTGCGCCTACTACGCAGACTCACGCCATTTATTCCCAAGAAAGACATAGCGGTCGTGGTGGGAGCAGTTGTAAACTCCAGACTGGATTATGCAAATGCCCTTTACCTCGGACTCCCCCAAGTACCAAATCGCTCGTCTTCAAGTCGTTCAAAATACGGCCGCCAGACTTGTGACTGGGAAAAAACCCTGGGAATCCATCTCACCTTCACTGAGATCTCTTCACTGGCTACCAGTTAAAGACAGAATCACCTTTAAAGCTCTCTGTCTAACGCATAGATGTATCCATGGGAATGCCCCCCATTATCTATGCGAAAAATTAAAACTTCACAAGTCCAATCGTATTCTACGATCCACCAATCAAAATCGGCTTCAGATACCGAAAGCCAGATACAAGTCCAAAGGTGATAGGAGATTCGCTGTCCAAGGTCCCAAACTATGGAACGCCTTACCAGCGAGTATTCGGCTGGAGGAGAACTACTTGGTCTTCAGGAGTAAGATTAAGACTCATCTCTTTTGATCTCAAAGGAGACAGGAACAACAAGCGCCCAGAGGCGATTTACTTCGCATGTGCTGCGCTATATAAGTTTTTCATTCATTCATTCATTCATATGTATAAGTTCCACAACATCCAAGCGTTAGAGTGTTTTTCCTGGTTATTCTGGGCTGTAAGTACAAGGTCTTCTAGGTTCTTAATTTCCTCTACTTTACGCAGCCACAGCCCGACCGATGGGGGAGTGGTTTGTTTCCAGGTAGCCGGTATGCAAGATTTAGCGGCATTTAATAAATGCCTCACAATGGATTTTTTGTAAGATCGTGCGGGACCGCGGAAGCGTGAAGCAGGAAGAAAGCTGGGTCTTTTGGGATTGTGTGATCAGTGAATTTTTGTATGGTCGTCTCAACCGTTGTCCAGAAGTGGAGCAATAGTGGGCATGACCAAAAGACATGGAGTAAAGTTCCCTTATCTCTTAGGCAGCGCCAGCATTTATCAGAGGTGGTAGGAAAGAATTTGTGTAGAAGCTGGGGTGTATAGTACCACCTGGTTAGAATCTTGTAATTCGTTTCTTGAATTCTTGTGCAGATGGACGATTTTAGGGAGAACTTAAAGATATTTTGTGTCTGCACGTCGGTAAAGGTCTGCCCCAGGTCCCGTCCCCATGCGTTTAGAAACCCCAGGTCAGGTTGTGTCGATGGGGTGTTTAGTAGGGAGTACATCTTTGAGAGTACTTGAGTCAGCACTCCGTTGTCTCTACAGTAGTCTTCAAACGTCGTCAGGTCCCGGGTAAATTGTCTGGGTTCTGGTATTGAGTGAATGAAGTGGTGCAGCCTAATCGCTTTCCAAAACGGCAGATGGAAGCTCCCAGTATCGCTCGTTAGGGTACCGATCGAAGCCCATCGGCCTCCGTTCACAAAATGTTGGGCGCAATCTCTACCCGTCGCCGCGAGCTCCCCATAATCCGACGGGCGCAATCCCGGTAGAAACGACGGGTTGCCGAGGATAGGGAAAAGTGGGGACGTCTTAGACATCAGGGTGGCTGCGTCCACTATCAACGAACCTACGTGCAACGTAGCGCCTATGGTGGGATGTTTCTTCATGTCCAACGGCCCCCCTGCCCCCCTCAGCGGCACCTGAGCCTGGTTTTGTTCTATCTGCGTCCACAGTTTAAGGTGACCGTGTCTATTCCAGTCGATGATCCTCCCTAAATGTACTGCCTGATAGTAGTGTTTAATGTCTGGCAGGACTAGACCTCCACACTGCTTTGGGAGAGTCAGGTACTGCATGCGCAGCCGCGGTTTCCTGTGAGCCCAGACAAATTTGGTGAAAAGGGCCTGTACCCGTTTAAAATATGAAGCTGGGATCCTTATTGGTAGGGCTTGAAACAAAAATAGAAATTTCGGAAGGATGCACATTTTGAGGAGATTGCATCTCCTGAACCAGGAGTGGAGCCCTTTATTCCACTCCTCGAGCAGTCCTCTGGCTTTAGTCAGCATCGGGGGGAAGTTAAGTTCAAATGTGTGCGTCAGGTCGCTCGGGATACATGTCCCCAGATAGTTAAGGTGGCTATCTGACCACTTGAACTTAAACTGGGATTTCAGATGGGCCAAAGCCTCTGGGGTTAAGGTTTACTCCCATGGCTGTTGATTTGTCAAAGTTAATTTTCAAATTGGACATGACCCCATAATTTCTGAATTCCTTAACCAGGTTCGGCAGTGACACCATGGGATTGGTAAGGGAAAACAAAAGGTCGTCTGCGTATGCTGAAATCTTGTAATGGCCTTGATCAATCTTAATACCCGTTATGTCTGGATTCTGCCGAATCGTGCCAAGGAATGGTTCTAACACCAGGGCGAAGAGGAGGGGGGACAGCGGACATCCCTGCCTAGTGCCGTTGGAGATAGTAAAGGGTTCGGAGAGGACTCCATTAGCTTTGACCTGGGCAGTCGGCCCCGAGTATATCGCCGAGATCCAATGTATCATCCAATGTATCATCTTACTGCCTAAACCAATATGTCTGAGGACGGAGAGCATGAATTCCCAGTTGACCTGATCAAAGGCCTTCTCAGCATCAGTGCTGAGAAAGACACAGGGAGTTTTGAGCCGCGATGCCCTATGTATTAGGTTGAGTACCTTGGTAGTATTGTCCCTGGCTTCCCTGGATGGGACAAAACCCACCTGGTCTAAATGTGTTGGCCAGAACTTTAGCAAAGAACTTGAGGTCCACGTTCAGGAGTGATATAGGTCTGTAGCTGCCACAAGCAGCAGGGTCCTTGCCTTCCTTAGGGATGAGGGAGATGTGGGCCCTCAAGGTGTCTCTCTGAAAGTGACCCCCGTCTGCCAGATTGTTAAACAATTTAACCATATATGGGCCCAGCACCGGCAGAAGTGTTTGATAATATTGTAGTGTGAAGCCGTCTGGGCCCGGTGCTTTCCCCGGTTTCATTCCCTTAACGGCACCTTGTAATTCTACCAGTGTGATGGGTTCATCCAGGACCACCCCTGCCCCCTCAGGGAGTTTCGGGATATCCGACTTGATCAGGTAGTCTCTAACTGTAGCGTCGCTAGTATGTTGTTTCGGGAGGTTGTATAAGGAGGAGTAGAATTCTTGGAATTCCCCTGCAATGCGAGTGGGCATAGCCTGTTTTTTTCCCCGACGAGGAAATAATGTGGGGGATATATGCTTGACGTCTCTGCTGTCTGACCGCGCTAGCCAGTAGCTTCCCGCATTTATTTCCAGACTCATAGGATAACTTCCTACAGATCTGAAGAGCTGCCTTGGCTTTGTATCTCATTATGTCTGTGGTCTGTCGTCTAACAGTCAAGAGTTCTGCCTCTACAAGGGGGGTCGGGTTGTGTTTATGTTTTGCTTCCAATTTCTGGATCTTATCTAGGAGCCCTAGAAGTTGTTTTTCTCGTTCCCGCTTAATGCGTGTGCCATGTTTGATCAGGACTCCCCTTATGACTGATTTGTGCGCCTCCCACAGTATGCCCGGGTCACAGTTCCCAACATTGTTAGTACTGAAATAGTGGGTCAGTTCGGACGTCACATCAGCCAGCACAGTAGCGTCCTGTAGCAAACTTTAGTTCAGCCTCCAGAACCGTGTGCGGGGTGACGTGGTCTGTGATAGGGAATAACGCAGAGTTATGGGTGCGTGGTCTGACCAGGTGATATTCCCTATTACCGGGTCATGTGCCGCCTCTAGGTTGCGGTGCGGTATCAGGAAATAATCAATCCGCGAGTATGTTTTGTGTGGGGATGAAAAGAACGTGTAGTCTCTTTCTTTTTTTTTTTTTTTAATTCTTTATTTAAAGATGTGTCACAGATACAATAAAGCGGTAACTTCACAGAATCAACAATAAACTTGCGAGGTATTATCCATACTCTTTGCCCAATCACAAAACGGCCACAAAAAGAAAAAAGGAAAAGAACGGCCGAAAAAAAAACACAGATATGTAAGTTCAAGACGTTCCCACTTCTCTGGGGGATAACCCCCCAGGCAGGTCCACCTGGGGTGAGCCCACTCGGGGGGGCGGGGTACCCTTAAACCGTCAGGAAGTTCCACCATATCATAGAGGGAAGTCTAAAACTGGGTAAAAAGTGTTACCTTGAGCACACCAAATTTTCAATTATATATCTGAGGAGAATTGGAAAAGAAACAGGAAAGAAGAAAGAAAGTAAGAAAAAAGAAGAAAAAGAAAAAAAGGGGGGGTGGGTGGTCACCAACCAGAGGAAGGCATCCCCTGCATCAGTCAGGCAGCAGAAGCTCCCATAAAAACAAAAGGATAGACTCAACTAGGTATATTGGAGGTATTCATCCGAGAAGCGAAACAGGTCCCAGTGTATCCATCTAGACTTGTGTTCCTCAGATTTATCCTGCAATTCCGCTGTCAGCTCCTCCATCTGCTCTATGTCTTTCACCCTCGCGAACCATTGGGCCACCGTTGGGGCAGACTGTTGTTTCCACAAAGGCGGGATGCACGCCCGAGCGGCATTAAGGAGGTGTTTGAGAAGGGATTTATGGTATCGTTTCCTGGACAATGGGGTAAGGTTAAGCAGGACAGCCGCTGGGTCATCCTGCAGCGAAAAGTCAGTAAGCGTGTGTATGAGTTTGAGCACTGGTTGCCAGAAAGTGGCTAGTGTAGGACATTCCCAGAAAATATGGAGAATTGTACCAGAGTGGAGGCCACATCGCCAGCAACGGTCTGTCTGAGGGGGGAATATTTTGGCTAGAACCGACGGGGTCCTATACCAACGCGTCAGAATTTTGTA
This sequence comes from Rana kukunoris, assembly GCA_029574335.1. Taxonomy (NCBI): domain Eukaryota; kingdom Metazoa; phylum Chordata; class Amphibia; order Anura; family Ranidae; genus Rana; species Rana kukunoris. The sequence goes on from JAJQKJ010002292.1 coordinate 212,773, forward strand.
CGTGGTTTCCTGGTATCTACTGCATAGGGAGGATTTCTGCGCGAAGAAAAGTATCCTCTCCTTTTGAGGTTCAGTGAAGGTGACCTGTAGGTCTCTCTCCCATTTCGCTACAAACGGAGGATCCGATGTAGCGTGGAGGTCTAACAAGCATTTGTATGAGGTTGATAAGGACCTCCGAATAGGACCCTCTCCCAGGCAGAGCTCCTCAAAAGAGTGGAGCTGACGAGTGAAAAGAGCCAGGCTAGGCAGTGATCTAAGAAAGTGTGATAACTGCAATATTCTCCAGTGGTTCAATGTAAGAGGGGCCGCCCCTGAAAGCAACGCCTCCGGAGGTACCCAACCGTGCGGTCGCAAAAACCGCGAGGCTCTTATAAGTCCCAACTGACTCTGCGATACGAAGGCCGGATCTGTTAGACCGGGCAAGAACCCAGGATGCCCTACGATTGGTGTCAATGGAGAGGGGAAACTGCTCAACTTAGAGAGTCTGAAAAATCTGTCTACCTCCATCAAAGTGGGGCCAATCAACGGATGCGCAGTTAAGTGTGTAACTTGACCGTTCCCTGCCCAAGGCAAGCCCTGGAGTGGAGCCCGTGCTGCCTCTTGTTCCAATGACACCCAGAGTTTCAGGGTGCTGTGTCGGCACCAGTCCACGACCCTTGTCATATGCACCGCTGTATAGTATAGGGCCGGATCCGGAAAGCCCACTCCGCCCTTCAACTTAGGACGTAGTAGTAGCGCTCTACTAAGGCGTGGGTGCTTACCCCTCCAGATGAATTTTACGAACGTCGACCGAACCGCATGGAAGAAGGTCTGAGGTATTTTTATTGGCAAGGCCTGCAATAAGTACAGGAGCCTGGGCATTGCGTTCATCTTGAGTACGTTGCAGCGACCAAACCATGAAAGGGCTAGAGAGTCCCACTTTTTAAGGTCAGCGGTTAGCGTTGCCATAAAAGGATGGAAATTGAGGGGGAGAATGTCATTTAGGTTTGCGGGTATTTTTGTGCCCAGATATTGGATCGAGCGGGTAGCCCATTTAAATGGAAAGTAAGGGCGTAAGCTGGCTCTGGTAGCTTCCGTTAAGGAGACATCCAGCGCCTCCGATTTTTGTAGGTTGACCTTGAACTTAGACAGGTCACCAAAGCGTTTCAACTCCTGTAATAGAGAGGGTAGGGAAATGCGAGGCTCGGAGAGATAGAATAAGAGGTCGTCTGCATATGCAGCAACCTTGTGATGGTAATTGCCGGCTGTGATGCCACGAATAGATGGGTTGGCCCTAACGTGTTTTGTAGGAAAGGTTCCAGGGAGAGAACAAACAACAGTGGGGACAGAGGACAACCCTGTCTGGTCCCGTTGGATATGGAGAAGGGGCTGGAGTCGTAACCGTTTACTCGTACCGTAGCGGTGGGGTTCCTATAAATGGCCGAGATCCAGGATAGGATGGGGTCTGGCATTCCCATAAATTTGAGTGTCTCCAGGAGAAAAGACCAGTCCACCCTATCAAAGGCCTTTTCGGCGTCCGTTGACAGAAGTAAGAGGGGGATACGGGAGCGTTTTGCAGTATCAATGATGTTAAGCGTACGGACAGTGTTGTCCCTGGCCTCTCTATTTTGGATGAACCCAACTTGATCCGGGGCGATCAGCCGTTGCAGCAGGACGTTCAACCTGGAAGCTAGAATTTTCGTGAATAGTTTCATATCACAGTTTAGGAGAGAAATTGGCCTATAGCTGGCACATAACAACGGGTCTTTTCCCGGTTTAGGGATCACCGAAATGGATGCCCGTTGCATGTCTGTAGGGAATCCGTGACCGTCCAACACAGCGTTGAAGGCCGTGATAAAGTGAGGAGCCAATAGGTCCTGATACCGCTTGTAGTAAGGGAGGGTGAATCCATCGGGACCAGGAGTGTCAGCCATGGCCGCCGCCAATTCCTCCAGTGTAATGGGGCCAGAAAGGTCTTCCCGCTCCTCTGAAGTCAGCGTAGGGAGATTGGCTTCCTGAAGATAATTGCCAATGTCTGGGAGATTTTGGGGCGAGAAGTCGGGAGTGGCAGATTGGTCTAAATTGTACAGTTTAGAGTAAAAATTACGGAAGCTCTCCGCCAGTTCTGGAGAGGAGTGAATTTTAGACCCAGATGACGAAAGCAAGGCTGGTATGTACGTCTGAGCCCTCTTGGCACGCAGAGCATTGGCCAGAAGGCGGCCGCATTTATCACCATATTCATAAAAAGAGCGACGAGCCTTCAGCAGAACATGTTTCACTTCGTACAGGGAGTGATTCCTTATGGCCTCCCGAAGCCTGGTCAGTTCTGATTCGGTCGCACGGTCTAGTCTGGCTTTGTGTTGGCATTCCAGGGAGTGAAGTCTAGCTAGTAGGTCGGACAGGGTTTTGAAACGACGCTTCTTGGCTGCGTGGCCATGTTTAATCATGATACCCCTTATATAGCATTTATGTGTGGACCATACGGAAAGCGGGTTCTCGACCGATCCTACGTTAGTAGAGAAGTATAAGGTAAGTTCTTTCTGGATATCCGCTGCAATTTCAGGATCGTTCAAGAGGGCCTCGTTGAGGCGCCACGTGGACGTCTTGGGGGACGCTTGAGAAAGTGCGAGCTCCATAGTAATAGGGGCATGGTCTGAGAGTGCGATCTGACCAATGTCCGTCTTGGTGACCAGGGGTATCGTCGAGTGTTTTAACATGAAGAAGTCTATTCTGGAATATGAGCCATGTACAGATGAATAAAAGGTGTAATCTCGCTCCTGGGGATGAAATATTCTCCAAATATCAACCAGTTGGTGAGAGTGCAAGAGGTTCTTTAGGCGAAGGCGGTCTCCTCGTGGCAGAGAAGACAAGGAGGATGAGGAGTCCCTGAGCGGGTCTAAGGTCAAGTTGAAGTCTCCGCCCAAGATCAGGGTTCCCTCGAGAAACGTGTCAAGGGTGGATAAAAAGTTTTCGAGGGTTGGGAGGGGATTGGAGTTCGGGAGATAAACGTTCGCGAGAGTGAAAGTCCGAGAACCGATCTCCCCCTTCAAGATCAAGAATCTACCCTCTTGATCGTGGTGCACATCGAGGAGCCGCCACGGAAGAGATTTGGACAGAAGGATACTTGTTCCTTTAGACTTCGAGGTCGGAGACGGACTATGATAGACCGTTGGAAAGTGTTTGCTAGACAATCTGGGTATCCTGTCCGCCCTAAAATGGGTCTCTTGGAGAAATGCTATGTGTATTCTGTGTCTCCAGAGCTCGGCTAGACAGCTAGTGCGCTTCTCCGGGGAATTAAGCCCCTTTACGTTCCAGGAAAGGACCTTAACAGACATAGTGCCAAGGAATCCACCTCCGCCGGCAACCACCCTACAGAACGGGGGAAAAAAAAAAGGGGGGAAAAAGGGTGGGGGGGGGGGAAGAAGTTTAGAGAGGTTTAGAGAGAGTGGAAAGAAAGATCAGACTAGAAGGAAATAAAGACTCTACAGAGAAAAACTACTGCCACCAGGGCAGAGTATGCCTAGTGTAGGGAGTAGTAAGGCACGAGCAGGCCCAGAGCCCCCGCCATTGGGGCCCCGTCAGCCATTACCGACCTCTGTTATAGCACCAGCATTTCCTAGGAAGTGAGGTAAGTGCAAAACAACAAATAAAACTGACAGACCACGGTTTGGATATGTCAACAGTAAATACAACCATAACAAAAACAATCTCAACGGGCTATCTACAGCAACTGTGGTATTGAAGGACTGAGAACAGGCCTTCCCCCACCCGAGACTCGGAGCAAGATGCAAGAGAAAAAGGTAAAAACCGCCGTGGACCCCTGCTCCACGCCCGGGGCGGAGCAGCCAGTCAACCCGCGAGTCAGAGGGGGGAAGGTGGGGCAGCGTTTCCCAAATATGGGCAAAAAATTTAATAAAAAAAAAAAAAAAAGAAAAGGGGGGGGAGAGGAGGAAGAAACCCCAGCCACATACGAGTCTCAGCAGGCATACATAGGAGGTCATGTTATATGGGACCTGGATGGTAGTGGATGGCTACCCCACTACTGCAGCTTTAAATGTTACTGTAAAGTCCCCCGTATGGGGTGGGGTGGAGCCAATGGTGGCCCAACACTCGCACACCCGATGCTGACCAATGGACCGTCCCCCGAATCGTAGGGGTCACCGGCCAATGGGTCTGCCCAGGGAAGGAGCCATGCCCTCCCCCAAAAAAAAAAAAAAAGGGGGGGGGGGAACATCAGGAATGCATCATATAACCATATACCAAACATAACATATATCACATATAGCATATAACATCAGGGGGATCTTCGCTGATCAGCTAAACAAGGAGTAGCACAGGCCATCGTAATTAGATCTCCTGCGCAAAGGTCAGCCAGGATTCGCCTCCCACAAAAGATAAATAGTCACAAAAAAAATAGAAAATTTTTACACACATATACATATATATACATACACACATACATATATATATATATATACATACACACACACATACATACATACATACATATACATACACATTACAAAAAAAAAAAAAATACATAAAAGTGTATAGAGAAAAAAAAAAATAATAATAATTTTTTACGTATATATATATATATACATACACATACATATATACATATACATACATACATATACACACATACACACACATACATATACATACATACAAAAAAATAAAAAAATAAATAAATAAATAAATAAAAATATATATATATATAAATATATATACATATAAAAATAAAAAAAATTAAATAAAAATATATACACACATATATATATATATATTTATATATACACACACATACACATACGCACTCATACATACATACATACATACACATACACATAAAAAAAAAAAAAAAAAGGAAAAAGGGGAGACAAAAAATTTGTGTACACACTGCAGATCAGTAGACCTCAGTCAGCCAAAAGGTGAGATGACAATGGGTTGTAGTTGCGTTCAGACCGATAGTACATGGTTAAAAGTTCATCCGATTGCCTCATCATTCGGCGGGTGCACGGGGCGGGGGAGTCCCGGCCCTCCGGCTCGAGGAAGGCCACCCCGACCGCGGCGGTGTTGACGGGCCCTCTGTGGCCTACCTGGGGGGGCCTGTCGTCGGGGGTCACCAGAGACAAGCACCAGGAGCCAGTTGGGTACAGGGAACGGATCAATCTCAGCAAAGGTGAACAAATCTGGCAGTTCCGAAGGGTGCTTCAGAGGGAAGGTGTCTGTTCCTTTGCGAACGATGAGGTGGAACGGATGTCCCCATTTGTAGGTGAGACCTTGAGCATTAAGAGCGTCCAGCAGTGGTTTGAGGGACCGTCGCATGAGAAGGGTTTTTCTGGATACGTCTGGCAAAAGATGGACAGCTGAACCATCAAACTCCAAAACCCCCACTCGCCACGCCCTCTGTATTATGTCCTCCTTCAGGGTAAAAGAGTGCAAGCAGCAAAGGATGTCCCTAGGTCTGTCCGAAGAGTCAGCTCTTGGGCCCAGGGTTCTGTGAACTCGGTCAATAACCACCTCAGAGTCCGGTGGGCGGTCAAGGTAGCGGTTAAAAATATTGGCCACTGTTGTTCGCAACTCCGACTGCGGAACAGATTCCGGTACCCCCCTCAAACGTATGTTCTGCCTGCGGCTGCGATTCTCCAGGTCATCTATGAGCAAGTGCAGTTGAACAACCTGGTCACTGAGATCAGAGGTAGAGGATTGCAAAGTCTGCACAGTGTGAGAAACTGCACCCTGATTCTGCTCCATGTCAGCAACACGAGTGTCCAACGCAGACACCGCCTGTTTGAGGGCCTGTACTTCACCCTTTATGGCAGTCTCCATTCTCTGTGCCAGGGACTCAAAGTCTGCTCTAGTGGGGAGCTGCTGGAGAAATGACCATAGCTTCTGTTCAGAGACGGCAGACAGAGGGGATGCAGGGGACTGTGGGGGATCATCAGTAATACTCACTGCGGCCTGTTGTAGAGGTGTCCCTTCTCGTTCTGCCCCATGCTCAGGGCTGAAGTACAGAGCACCAAGTGGCGTGGAGGCCTGCGGGGAGGCAGCATGTCCCAGGCTGAGCAGGTCCCCGTCTATGTCCGCGGAGACTGTCAGCGATCTGTGTAGGCAGGGAGAGAGATCACTGGGGGGCGAGAAGGGCGGCATCGTGTGATCATCCGACCGTTGTGGTGGGGGACACCGCGGGGACCCCTGCTGCAGTCGAGGATGCCGGCGCCATCTTGGAAGTAGCCGGCGTAGAGACCGCCGGCTTTTGCGATTGCAGATACCGATCCATGGTGGAATCCAGAGCCGTGGTTAGTCTGCCTAGCTTCCTGGGCACTCGAGGGACCTGGTGGATGCCGGTAATGTGGGGTAAGTGAGCGGTGTATGGCTGCCGGGAATCCGCCGGCCGGGAGCTCTGCAAGTATGCGTCCTCACGCTGCCATGCCGAGACCACGCCCCCCGTGTAGTCTCTTTCTCCTGAATGGAGAAGTCTCCAGATGTCTATCAGTTGTGCTTTGTGGAGATCCCTGGCAATATTTCTCTGTACGCTGGGTCTCACAGCAGAGGTGTCGGAGGATGTGTCTACTGGTGGGACCAGCGGCACATTAAAGTCCCCTCACAGAATCAACTGGCCCTCCGTAAAGTCCATCAGGAGGGACAGTGTGCTGTGGAGAAAAACATCTTGTCCGTCATTTGGCGCATAGATCGTGGCTAACGTCACCAGCACTTCTCCTATCAGCCCTTTAAGATATAGGTATCGACCCTCTGGGTCGATCTTGGAGTCCCGGCAGGTCCAAGGTACGCTGCCTGCTAGGAGTATAGATACTCCTTTCGATTTGTGTAAGGGGTTCGTCGCATGGTAGGTTATGGGGAAGTGTCGGTTTTTCAAGCATGGTGGGGAACCGGTCTTAAAGTGGGTCTCCTGAATGAACGCTATATCTGCCCTAGCCCTTTAAGGTCAGTCAAAAGCATACGGCGCTTCTCAGGGATATTCAGCCCCTTGGCATTCAAAGAGAAAAAGGTGACTTGATCCATCACGACCGTGCCGGGTTGGGGGGGAGGGGGGAGGAAAGAAAGAGAAGGGAGAGGAGGGGGGAAAAGAGAGAAACTGGTGGAGGAGAAAGAGTTGAGAGATGCGAGAGCAAGATTAGCTCAAAAAGAGTACGATGAACCCAGAATGTTCACCGTGATCCTATTCACAATTGATTGTTAAAACTCAATCAACTGTAGTGCAAAACGTTGCACAGAAGCACCCTCCGGATAACGCCGGGTGTAGTGCCTCTAACTAGTGGGGAGGAGGTTAGACTACGACCGGGGTAGAGCCCCCGGCTCCGCCCAGCCCCCCCAGCCCTAAGATTTAATTATGCATGTACTCAGATAACCTGTGTAATTAAGGAGAAATAATCATAAAACATAAAGCATAAACCAAGAAAAAATCAAACGGGAAACAGAGTATTCGTATTTCTGGAGAAGGACCATGCATTCTCCCCACCCATAACTAGAGCCATCTAGCTCACACCCGGGCCCTCTGTATCGTGTGCGCCATTGCCCGTGGGGATCCCATACAAGCCCCATAACCCCCTGCCATGTCCCCCCATGTCGGCATCCCCCCCAAGCCCCCCCCTCAGCAGGCCGGCATGACCCCCCATATAGTACAAGCCCCCCTTCCCCATTCCCAGCATACCAGCTCAACCACAGCCAATGATACGTACAGACCCCTACATTGACAGACAGGATCTTATGCCCTATTGCACAGTACCCCATGCCCCGTTGTACAGTACCCTCAGTGTGGCATCCAGCGTGAAAAAATGTCATCATCAACAGGGTGTCCAGGATCCCCTAGTACTTCAGGGGTTGCTCCCGTTTGGGTTCATCGGTTTTTAAGTATGGGGGTGTATATCACAATACTTCTCTGAGCATGTCCACGTCTGGAGGTCTTAGTTTAGGCTGTGTAAAGTGCATGTGGGCGAGGGGAGCGCATACATAAATCTCACGTGGGTCCCGGGGGGTAACATCTAGTGATCTCGACCTTCATCAGGGTGCAGGGGGGGGGACAGCAGCGGGTCGGGATCAGGTGCCCACCCTCCACCCCAACAACCAGGCCCTCCCGCAGTTCCATCTCCGCATATCCCACACTTCTCAAGGGGCCTGGCAGCTGTGCCAGTGATCGCAGGGGGGGGGGCAAGGTTATAAATCAGCCCCATGCGTAGGCAACTTCAATTCGGAAACGTGGGCAAAAAGAAAAAGCAAAAGCGAAATCAAAGGATATTATCATTCGGTATAAGGCTCTGGAAGTAGCAAGTGTGTGTGCATGGCCTCACCACAGCAGTCATCGCCGCTAGGCTTCCCTGGAGTCTTCCGGGGGCGCGACCCGTGGCCTCTGTCTGCTCCTCTGTGGACGTGGTGATCGGGATCTCCTCTGGCTTGGACCGCCTGTTCTGGAGGGGAAGCTTGGGAGAGCCTGCAGCCAGTCAGGGACATCAATTGGGTCAGATTCCAGAAGGTCAAACAGCGGGGCAGCTCTGAAGGGGAGTGCAGAGTAAAGGACTGCAGTTGCTTCTTGAAGGTCACTGCTATGGGGAAACCCCACCGGTACGTGATGCCAGAATGTCGAGCGATTTCTAGTACAGGTTTAAGCATCGCTCTCCTCTGCAGGGTGGCCCGGGATAAATCCGGCAGGATTTGGATAACCGCCCCATCAAAGTCAGTGTCCCTCCTCTCCCATGCCTTACGCAGGATAAGCTCCTTGTGCGCATAGTGGTGGACCTTGCAGATCACATCCCTAGGACGAGCCGGATCTGTGGGCCTAGGTCCCAGGGCCCTATGAATCCGATCAAAAGTTAGTCGGGGGGAGGGTGCCACCCACTACAGTTCTAAATATGTCCAGAGCTGTTGCCCCAAGGTCTTCCAGCCCCGTGGCTTCAGGGAGACCCCTAACCCGCAAATTGTTCCTCCTGCTGCGGTCCTCGGCCTCTTCCAGGCGCAGCTGCTGAGCCAGTATGGTGGCTGCCTGCCTTCGCCTGCACCTCTTCCACCTGTCGCAGCCTCACCTCCAGTGCGGACACCGTGGTCTCCCCCGTTTCCACCCTGCCAGCCAGAGATGTAATCTCCCCGCGGACCTCCGTAATGTCCGAGTGATGGGCTGCCTCTAGTCTGCTGACTAGGGACTCAAAGTCAGCCCTTGTAGGCAGAGCCTGCAGCAGGGCCCTCAGCTCCGCGTCAGCCCGCAGCGTCAGCGGCTGGAGATCCGGCGGATCCGGTCGGAACGCCGCTGGTGTGCCGGGGTCCCCCTCTACAGTGTAGGAGGACATGGATGGTATCTGCGAGGTGTGTGGTGGAGAACTCCCATGCCCGCTGTGTCTCGTGGTGTCCGCCATCTTGGGGATAGGAGATGCTGCCTGCGTGCCGCGGAAGTATCGATGGATTTCACCGCTGAGCCGGGCTCTTGGGGTCTGCAGCTTCCTCTGTGTGCCTCTCCGCTTCCCAGCTGAGTACATGCCGTGGTTTGTGGCTCGGTATGGCTGGAAATAGGGCTAGTTAGGCCGGGACGGACCGGGAGCTCCACAGAAACGCTTCCTTACTCAGCCATGTCCAGACTCCGCCCGGGGCTCCTACTTTCAAGGACCCTGCGGACAACAAGGCTGAGGTGGTCTCCTGCAACCTAAAGATATATCAAGGAATATACCGCGCTTAACATACAAAAATGACAATACTTGCAAGCAGCAACCACTAGGTGTTACACACACACTAAATAATACAAGAAACAAAGGTGAAGTTGCGCTAAAAATAAAAAAATAAATAAAATGAAAATGAAAAGAAAAAACAAAAATAATAAGTGATGACCAAATGGTGATTATACCATGTGCGAAAAAAGATATTATGTCAATCTAAAGTCCAAGTGTACTCAAAAGATTACTAAAAGTCAAGAGAGTATAGGTGAAAGACAAAAAAACTTTAGAGTGTCCTTAATGGGCAGTTGTGTGAAAGAAAGAAGTTAGGTCCGCTACAGAACTGTAAAAATGATAAACAGTGGAGGCTTACCAGAAGGCAAGCATAACGTGCTTGCGGCTACAACCCAGCCACGGCCTTTAAGAGTCCACAGTTGGTTGATGCAGCAGGAAAAAGGGTTGTGAGGTTGTGGGTAGCTCCAGGTGTATCAGCAGTTGATTGCCAAAAAAAGTATTAAATAAACATAGTGAAGTACGTCAAACCAGCACATTAAAAAGCAATGATTAAAAAAATGATATATAAAGATGTCCTAAATAGTGACTTGAATTAACACCACCACCGTGTCACCAAAAAAATTTGGTCTCCTGCAACCTATACAGGCTGGTGGGTTCGAGTGTGTGCCCAACAATAGTTGGGGCCCTGATTTCTCAGACACTCACTGAATGGGCAAAGATGCTGCACAATGGGTTAAAAGCACATCAGTCTCCCTCGGATGGGGTAGCGCTAGCCGACCAATTGGTACAGGGCCTAAAAATTGTCTGTGAATCAGCCTTGGACACTATTCCTCTGCTTGCCAGAGCCTCAAGCTATGCGGTGGTGTTACGCCGCCTGCTCTGGCTAAAGTGTTGGTCTGCGGACCCATCTTCCAAGAAGGCCCTGAGGGATTTGCCCTTTTAAGGGCGACAGACTTTTTAGAGCATCCCTGGATGACATTATTAAAGATGCAACAGGGGGTAAGAGTACGCTGCTCTCACAATCCAAAAAGGGTAAGGAGCCACGCCATAAGCAAGCGCCCTCCTTTACCGCGCACAAGCGTTTTTTTTTTATCCGCCCAGCGTGGCCATTGAACGATTCCAGGCCAATAAAGCACCTGCTGAGGGACAGATGCGTCCCTGGTTTCGCAAGCCTAACAAGCAGGGATGGACTGGCCATTGGGACTACAGGGAGTTTCCCGGTGGGCCGATGGCTCAGTGGGCCGGCTTCAGTGACAGCGGACTGCCACCCCCCTCCACTCCTCTGTCTCCGCCTCCCCGCAGCGCTCACCTGGGGGGGACAAAGAAGCATGTGGGAGGGGACAGACAGCTGACTCAACAGCTATGGCCTGGGAGTTTTTCACTTCTGCCTAATCTTGTCCCATAAGGGGGGGCACCGAACTGATTCCTTGCTCCGGGTGGAATAATGTCTAGCTTCCCCACTGGCACTGCCTATAAGAGTACCAGTACCAGCCGCTCTACTCTAATAAAGTAGAACGACTAGTGGCGGGGGAGAGGGGGTTTGGTTGGCCCGTGGGGGGTGCGGGAGTTGTCCGGCCACGATGGGAGAGACATGTCAAAATGGGCCAGTCTGGATGAAGTCCAGGGCCAAATTTTTGTCCCAGTCCAGCCCTGCTAACAAGCCTGCGAACAAATCCACGTCCGCATGAAGGTTTGCCCCCCACCCATCTCTCAGGTGGGGGGACTTATTCGTGACCCAGTGGACATCGCAGATCTCTGACCGGTGGGTTTGCAAAGTAGTTTCCTTAGGGTACAAGATAGAGTTTCTCTCTTGCCCACTAAACAGATTTTTCCCTCCAACCTCCAGTTTCAGTCGACCCGTCAGACAGCCCTGTTTGGTGCAGTTCAGGATCTGCTGGTACGCAGGGTAATCATTCCTGTCCCAGTACAGGAACGATTTCAGGGGTTTTACTCAAACCTGTTCGTACTACCAAAGAAGGAGGGCATTTGCCCAATCCTGGATCTCAGGGCTCTCAATTGCTTTGTGAAAGTACAAGGATTCCGGATGGAGTCGGTTCGCTCTGTTGTCGCTGCACTCCATCCAGAGGATTTTCTGGCATCCTTGGACATCAAGAACGCATACTTGCATGTCCCCATATGCACCAGGCATCAGAGATGTCTGAGCTCTGCGGTCAGGGAAGACCACTACCAATTTGTGGCTCTCCCCTTTGGCCTGGCATCGGCACCGAGGGTGTTCACAAAGGTGATCTCCCCAACTGTGGCCCTACTAAGACAGAGTGGCATCGCTATGGTGGGCTACTTGGACGATCTTCTGAGGGCCACTTCAAGCTCAGAATTAGAGGTGAGCGTGTCTATAACCTGTCAGACCCTCTGAGATTTTGGTTAGATGCTGAACACTCAGAAGTCAGTATTGGTACCGACTCAACACCTAGTGTATCTGGGGTTGATTCTGGACTCCTCTGAGGCAAATGTTTTTCTCCCCGTGGAAAGATTGCAGACTCTTCGAGCTCCGGTGCGGCAGTTGACATACCAAAGATGGCCATCACTCCGCTTTTGCATGCGAGTCTGGGGTCTCATTGTAGCCTCCTTCGAGGCAGTATCGTATTTCACACTGGAGTGCTGCAGAAGGAAGTTCTGTCTACATGGGACAAGTGCCCATCATTCCTGGATTGTCAAATTCGGGTGAGCCACCTAGTCAGGACCTCCCTGGTTTGGTGGCTGACATTTCCGGCACTTCTGTCTGGGAAGTCGTTCCTTCCCTTTCACTGGATAGTCATCACGATGGACGCCAGCCTTACCGGTTTGGGGGGGGGGGAGTCTGGGGGGTCCAGTCGGCCCAGGGTCACTGGACTCCGGAGGAATCCCACTTGCCGATCAATGTCCTGGAACTCCGGGCGACCAAGCTGTGCCTCTCCACATGGTCTCAGAGGCTACAGGGGCTTCCAGTCAGGATCCAGTCGGACAACGCCACAGCGTTTGAGTTCCTCCCATATATAACCCCCTCACAAATGGAGAGTAACTCAGTTTTGTAGCATAGCAAGAAGTGTTTTTTAACTGCTTCTGCTTGCAAGTGTTGATTTATTTTTTCCTCCTTTATTTGATACTTTTGTTATCAGTTTTTGAAATACTTTTTTTCCCCTCCTTTCTCTGACACTTTTTAACCACTTAAGACCCAGACCAAAATGCTGCTAAATGACCTTGCCCCTTTTTGCGATTCGGCACTGCGTCGCTTTAACTGACAATTGCGCGGTTGTGCGATGTGGCTCCCAAACAAAATTTGCGTCCTTTTCTTTTCACAAATAGAGCTTTCTTTTGGTGGTATTTGATCGCCTCTGCGATTTTTATTTTTTGCGCTATATACAAAAATAGAGCGACATTTTTGAAAAAAATCAATATTTTTTACTTTTTGTTATAAGAGAAATCAAATAAACTAAATTTTGGTCAATCATTTAGGCCAAAATGTATTTAGCCATATGTCTTTAGTAAAATAAAAATCGCAATAAAAAAAAATTTGCTACCTAGCGGGAACAGCGACACTAATACTGCGATCAGAAAAATGATCGCTTAGTGACACTGGCAATAGGGAGTGAAAGGGTTAACTAGGGTGGTGATCAAGGGGTTAAAACTTTATTAGGGGGGGTACGGGGGCTACCCTGAACCTAACACTAACTGACTGTCACACTGCCTGTCACACTGACACTAAATACAGTAATCATACATGTATGATTACTGCATTCAGTGACACTGTGACAGGGGGGGGGGGGGCGATCGGAGGGGGGTTAATGTGACTATGTGTAGTGTGTGTCAGTGTAGTGTTAGTGTAGACTTACTGTGCGATGTGATCTCTCCTCAGCGGTGGTTGAAAAAAACGCTGAAGGAGAGATCACATCGCTTCCTCCTTCCTGTCTTTACACAGGAGGAGGAAGTGACAGGGCGGGGGGGCGCGCGGATTGGCTGAGAGCGATCCGGAGGGGGTGGACAAAAACGAATAGCCGCCCCCTCATCCCGGATCGCTCGGCCAGCAAAACGGACCGCCGTACGTAGGGGGGGGGGTGTCCGGTCGGACCCCCAAACCCCCTCAAGGCACCAACGTATATATACACTGATGTGCCTGTCGGTGCCATTCTGCCGACGTAAATGTACATGCGCGGTCCTTAACTGGTTAAAGAGCTTTTTTCTTTCTGCTAATTAAGGGGAGTGGTTAATTGTTCACAGATGAGTATATAAGTGTCTCTACAAACTCCCATAGAAGCTGGCTTCCTGCTGATGTTGGCTTGCATATGGATTTTGTGAACATAAGTGGAATTTTGAACTAAAGTGGAGAGTTAAAAAAACAGGAGTTGAAAACAGAAGTTAAAGGGGTTGTAAAGGAAAACATTTTTTTTTCAAAATAAGCATCCTTTACCTACAGACATTCCTCTTTTCACGTCCTCATTGTTCGTTTTTGCTCAGAAGTTGCTCTATTTCTTCTCTGTTCTGTTCACTTCCTGCTTGTCTGATTTTACTGACAACCGTGAAGGGAGACTTTACTGCGGTGGTCAGTAACTTGCTCACCCCCTTCTGGGAACTACATTTGTGTGGCAGGACGCTCTCTACGTGTTAGAGACTTCAAGGAGGTGTGAATTACTGGGCGTGCCACAATTCATACTGGGAAATGTAGTTCTCACATGAAGAAGTAATGCAAACCAGGAAGTGAATGAGAGAACAGAAACTAGAACGCCGGAGGTGATATAGATGAAGGAATTTAATAGGTATTTACTTGTTTTTTTAACAGAATCATTACACTATTCTGTCTGTCTACCTTGCAGACATTAATTTTAGGCAAAAAAAAATTTCCTTTACAACTCTAAGACAGGAGTCTTATAAACTTGGGTAACATCTTAAACTTCCTACAAGTAATTATATTGTAACTGGGAAATGAGTGCTAGCAGGGTTGAAGGTTTTGCTCAGTGCACAGTGTGCCACATGTATGCAAAATTGGTGCAACAGCTCCAGGATGGATACCGCTGTGACAGATGTGAGCAGGTTGCCCTTCTGGAAGCTTGCATTAGAGATCTGGAGAAGCAAGTTGCAACACTGGGCAGAAAGGACAACCTTGAAAGGGGTCCTCTGCTCACTGAGCAGGTGGTCTGTAAGGTTGATGTGGAGGGTGGAGGGGCAAGTCAGGAATATCAGATAGGAAGCATAGGATTCTATAATCAGAAGGACTGATAGAATAATTTGTCGCCAGGATCACCTCAGCCGAATGATTTGCTGTCTCCCTGGTGCCAGGGTTCGACATGTGGTGGACTGGGTGGATAAATTACTGGGAGGGGCTGGGCATGACCCAGCTGTCTTGGTCCACGTTGGAACCAATGACAGTATACATGGAAGGTGGAGGCTCCTTAAAGGAGTTGTAAAGGAACATTTTTTTTTTTTGCTGAAATGACTGTTTACAGGGTATAGAAACATAGGCCCTGATTCACATACATCGGCGCATATTTATGCCGCCGTAGCGTATCTTCTTTACGTTACGCCAGCGCAGCGCAGAGAGGGAAGCATGGAATTCACAAAGCAAATGCTCCCAAAGTTGCGCCGGCGTAGCGTATAGTCGTAGGCGTAAGTCAAAGTAGGTGGAAGTGGGCTGGAAGTGGGCGTGATACATTTAAATGAAGCGTGACCCCATGCAAATGATGGGCTGAGCTTCAGACAAGTACTTAAAATGAACTGCGCATGCGTCGTACCTTGGACACATCCCAGTGCGCATGCTCACAATCACGTCGAAACAACTGTCTAAGATGCGTCGAATCACTGCCTACGACGTGACCGTAACCTACGCTCAGCCCTATTTACATGATACAGAGTAAACTATGTAAAATTCAATGGCGTTCGTTCCCTGGTCCATACCTTTGCATGAGTTGCGCCTCCAATATGGGGAATAACTTTACGCCGGACGTACGACTTATGCAAACCGCGTATATTATGCGCCAGGCACAAGTACGTTCGTGAATCAGCGTATCTCCCTCATTTGCATATTTGCATTGAAAATCAATGGGAGTGCCAAATGCATCCAGCGTAAATATGCGCCCACTATACCCCGGCGTAGGAAAGTTACGTCGGTCGGATGAAGTCAGTTTTTAGGCGTATCTTAGTTCTGTGGGCACAGCGCACAGATACGACGGCGCATATTTACACTTACGCGGCGTAAGTGCTTTGTCAATCCGGGCTATAATAGTTAACTGATTCCTTTTAAAAATGATTAAAAATAGATAAAAATCAATCATATAATGTGCCTGCAGTTTGTTTCATTTTTCATCTAGTTTCATGCTTCTGTGAAGTACAAAGACACAGAGCCAATACAGGGCAGCAGTGGTGTATTTTGGTTTTGTGCTGCCCTAGGCCTGACTAAACTCGCACAACCCCTAATTTAAATTAGATCCACCCCTTCCTGTCAAGGTCACACCCCTTCCTGCCCTGAAATTTTACAGTGGGGACACTAGTTCTAAAGGGCAGTGGGGGGGGATTCCCTTAATCTTCAGAGATTTCCTCTCACTTACTGTTTGGCTATGGGGCAGGAAATTTGGAGAAATGAAAGATGGCAAAACAAAATATAACCATTCCTTACTCTATCCAAAATGGAAAAAATTAAGATTCCCTAATATGTACAACTGACACAAGCAAAGGATTGCAGGAGAGTCCTACTACCTAACTGATAGGTATAGGTGACCATGTCAGTGTCCTTTGTGTATGCGCTATCCCCTTCATATCGGCAGCAGTGCGGCCGCTTTATGGGGGCACTAGACCCATTTGTCTTGCGGCCCAGTCCACTTCATAAAACTGGCGCTTCACTACAAGCCGACGGGGACTCTTTTCATGCTGCCCCCCTGCAAAGTGCTGCCCTAGGACTGGGCCTTGTTGGCCTAGGCCAAAATACAGCGTTGCAGGGCAGTGTTTATTTTTAAAATGAAACCGATTGGTTCTGAGGGGTTTTAGACACACAGTAATCACACCTCCTTGATTAGAGACCACAGAGAGAAGCTCCCATAACTTTTTTTCATAAGGAAACAGACAACGAGAAAGTGTGCAGAACAGAGAAGAATTACAGCAACATCATAGCAAAAACGAACAATGAAGACATGAAACCAGGACTGCAGTAAGGTCAAGGAAGCTATTTAAAAAAAAAAAATCCTTTAGTGACCCTTTAAGAATCAATTTAAAGAACTAGGCTGCAAGATGAAGGGAAGGACCTCCAAGGTGATAGTCTCTGAAATATTGCCTGTGCCATGCTGTCATGTACCTGATTTGAACCGGGATCTTCCTGGTCCCACAGCTGCAGCCTTACCTGTTGTGCTACAGAGGAGATCTGGACTTCTGGAAATGTCCTTGCAGTATTAAGCCTTACCTTGGACTCCAAATTGATAGAGTGAAACTCCCGCGCTGTCTGTGAATATGGGAAGGGGGTGGATCGAAAGGGGAGTGGAGGGCGCACTGCTGCAAACACTGGAAGGCCTACCTTAATAGACTAAAATAGTGAATAGAAAATATATAAAGGGTCTGTGCTGTGAAAAACAGCACTGAAGCTGTGAATATAAGGTGAAAATAAGGGGGGGGGGGGTGCACAAGTGTATATAACGGCCCAGGAATGGCGGCCAAAATCAAGTGAGGGCAGGTGCTTGCACAGTCTGTCAGAAGCTACATACAGAGCGGCCATTAAAAAATACAAGCTGACACACTGCAGCAGACTGAGAAAAAAAAATCATCATTTGTTTTTTGCTAGAAAATGACTCTATGGTGGTCTTTGCAACTTTTTATGTTGCACAGTATAGAGCTGCACAATTCTGGCTAAAATGTCAACTGCAATTTTTTTGCTTAGAAGATAGATCACGATTCTCTTACGATTCGTGCGGCATAACATCATCTTTCACATTAAAATAATAAAAAAAAGGGCTAACTTTACTGTTTGGTTTTTATGGTTTTTATTATTCATTGAAGTAGGCAAATGCAGTGTGACATAAAATATTGCAGCAATTACCATTTTTGTCTCTGCTAAAATATATATGTTTGGTGGTTCCAAGTAATTTTCTAGCAAAAAATCTTGGACCAGATTCACAGAGCGATTACGCCGGCGTAACAGGTGATGTGTGGCGTAAGTCTAAATTTGCGCATGCGTTTCGATGCTCCGCATCCCCAAAACGAGATACGCAAGAAATCTACTTTTTTTTGTCCAGCATAATTTCGATAGACAGGCGCATCTGTCCGCGCAAAACTGCGCTAGACTCACCATTGATTTGCTATTCAAATATGCTAATGAGGGAGTTACGGGGATCCACAAAAGAACGTTGGTGCAGCGCAGGCTATGTGCTGTGCGCAACAGCTGCACGGCCTGTCTAAAATTAGACCATATAAAAGGTGGTATAAAATTAGACAATTCGTCTACATGTCAGAGAAAGCAACACTGTTAGTGAGGAGCTCAACAGTCACACGTGTTGCACAACAATCTGTATGCCAACATGCCAGGGACATCCTCGCTCATAGCTATACTACTGAATTTAGAGGAACAAAGAAGGATGAGGGCACGGAGGAGGGCACGGGAGAGGATATACCGCACACGCATAGACCTCTTTGGCATGAGTGATTCTGAGGTGTATCGCATCTTCAGATTCACCCCTCATGCCATCCTGGAATTAACCACAACCTTGCAGGAGGACATCACCAGCCCAACACACCGCTCACATGCAGTGCAGCCACTGGTCAAGGTCATGGCAACACTCCATTTCCTTGCCAGTAGCTCTTTTCAAAGAACAAGTGGAGTGGTGGCTGGGATGTCACAATCCTCCATGAGCAGATGTGTGCACCAGGTTGTTCCCGCAATCCTCAGACGCATGGCCAACCAAATCATCAAACCCACCACTGAGGACCTTCAGCTGAAGGCAATGACAGATTTCTACAGAATTGCCAGCTTCCCACGCACCGTGGGGGCCATTGATTGCACACATGTGGCACTCCAGCCCCCCCATGAGACAGAGCACATATACCACAATCGGAAGCATTGGCATTCCATCAATGTACAGGTGATAGTCGATGCCCAAGGCCTCATATGGCACTTCCGTGCCAAACACCCCAGATCCAGCCATGACAGCTACATATACAATCAGAGCCCCATCCGAATGGAATTCGATCAGAACGTGTATGGGGACACCTGGCTGGTTGGTGAGTGACATGGGTGGCAGGCATGACTGCCCCCCCCCATGATGCACACATCACAAGGGGCACATGCATGACTAACATCCTCCTGTCTTTTCCCTTACAGGTGACTCTGCATATGCACTGGGACCCCATCTCATGACTCCTATCCAGAACCCCCAAACACCAGGAGAGGAAAGATACAATGAAGCCCACGCCCAAACACGTGCAGTGGTGGAGCGCACCTTTGGCCTCCTGAAGTCACGTTTCCGATGCCTGGATAAGTCTGGGGGGACCCTGTTGTATTCCCCAAACTTTGTGTGCCAGATCATCGGTGCATGTTGCATTCTGCACAACTTCGCAGTGAGAAAGGGCCTGCAGATTGACATACGTGATGACCTGACCCCTGAACCAGACAATCCCCCCCTAACCGAGGTTACCCCGTCTTCTGTGGGAAGAGCATCCAGGAGACAACTCACATTAGGCATCTTTGCACGTTAAACACACACATTAATCATGGCACAATGAGAATGCATGCATGCACACCACTGTGGTCCCTAGCACAGACACATCACATCCTCATCTAATTGGATTAGCACAAGCCCACCATGCAGGACTTGTGAGCAGCAACGCCACGCCACGGCTCCAATTATGTCACTGTACATTCATACACCATTTACACGGACCTGGGAATCACTTCTCCTTGGTCCTGGGGAACCCTTCTCCACCAAATCTGAGGGTGACACCCCTTTGCCGGCAGGAATATCACCCCCACATTCCAAAAACATTCACATCACCAAAAAAATAAAAAATATCCAGCAAAAAAAAACAAATTAATGCCATTGGCGTGAGCCACACCCGGGCGCCCACGGCCACAGCCCCGGCTCCTCAGGGGGGACTCATGGGGAGGGGGGGTAATCCGGGGAAGGAGGAGCAGCCCCTGGTCTCTGCCCACCTGGCGGCCTGCCCTCCAAGGCCACTGCAATTCTGTTCAGGCCAGCACCTAGTGTTGCCGTGTTGGCCTGGATAGCCTGGGTGAGGGCCCTCACATCCTGCCCAACGTCTGCTGTTGTAGTCTGCAGTATGTTTAGGCAGTTTGTAAGAGCCCGGGAGTGTCAGTCCAGGTCCCCAAGCGTATCCTTTATAAAGGACAGGCTCTCCTCCATCCGCTCCAAAGTCTGGCTGACCTGTCCCAGATGGCGGGTCTGAAGGGCCTGGTCCCTTCTCAGATTGGCGGGTAGAAGCTCGGCCACCCCCCTGGTCTTCTGGGACGACTTCCTGCCTCCAGCTGAGGCTTGTGGCCAGGGAGAAGGGGAGGCCCTTGGGAGAGGAGCCCTGTTGGGGGAGAGTGGGAGGGGCTAGCCCTTATGGAGGGCTGGCTGCTGCCAGCCAGAGAGGAAGACTCCTCCAAAAATAATAATCCACTGGCTGACATGACATCCTCCTCCTCCTCAACCTCCTCCTCTTCAACCTCCTCCAAGGACTCCAGCCTTGTCGGGGGGTCCTCATCAGGCTGAGATGGCCCAGCACCCTCCTGCTCATCTGTGGATGACACAAAACATTCACAGGTTGGAGGATCCACACACTTGCCACATATTCCCTTTCACCCCCTCCCCCACACATGCTACACACCTGATAGGGCAAAAAAACCTTACCTGGCATCACGCCTTCATGACTAGAGTCATAGCCAGGCAGGCCCTTCACCTGTTGTCTATGAAAGGTGTGGGCCACCACACGCTCCTCCGCTGTCAGCCGAACAGGGCATGGTGGGACCCTCCTGTGGCCCTGGCATGGGCTGCCATTTTGGCCAGCTTCTTTCTGACCAGACGCCGGAGGTAATTGATCTTCTTTTCAATCCCCGACCGTGTCCGGGTCTCCCCCCCCCCCGATGCATTCACCTTGTCAGTAATGTTCTGCAAGATCTCACGCCTCCTGGCCGGGGGGGGGGGTGTTGGCACTCTCCGGGCCGTGGAGGAAACGCCCATATTGGGAAATGGCCCGGGCAAGAATTTGTTTCTCCCCCAAAGTAAAATTTAACTTCCTCTTCCTCTCAGTCATACTCATACAACAACTCTCTCCCAAACAGTCAGCAAAACGGTCAACCAAAAAGTCTCACAAGCAGTCACCAAAAAACACTTTCAAATATATTCTACCAAACACTAGCTCAAACAGTCCACAAATATAACAAAGACAAATCACAACACAACAAACAACAGAACAAAAGCACCTTGCTGTATAGGGAGGGATACAAAGGGATGTACTTTTGCAAAGGAAGTGTGTTTGTGTCTGTCTATTTATGCTGTCTGCATAGTTCACTAAGTTGCCCTGGTCTACTTCCAATTTCACTGATTGCGCCGTTCCCGAGTTGTGAGCATGCGCACAGAGGTGCTGACCATGGTCTGCTTCATGTGCGCATGCGCGAGCCGGCCGGCCGGCCCTTCATTTGCATGGGGTCACGGCTAATTTCAATGTAACACGCCCACGTCCTTCCCAATTTGAATTACTCCGCCCTACGCCTCTGAAATTACGTTGCACAGGCGCTATTTTCTGCGCAAATCAATCGAGAATACGTGGTTGCGTCGCTACTTTGCGGCAGTCTAACGTAAAGGAGGTGCGCTACGCCAGTCAAAAAATGCGCTGATGTACGTGAATCTGGCCCATTGCTTTTTAACTTAAGAAACAAGTATTGGACTTTAAGTGGTTACATTTCTTGCATTTACACACAGAGGGCCAGATTCAGGTAGATGGGAGCATCTTTGCTCCAGAGTAACGCTTCTCATTTACGTTACTCTGCCGCAATTTTAGCAGCAAGTGCTGTCATTCACGAAGCACTTACTCCTAAAGTTGCGGCAGCGCATCGCAAATGAGCCGGCGGAATTCAAATTGGGCGGGTACGGGGCGTGTAGTATTTAAACGAAGCGCGTTCCCGCCGCGAACGTACTGCGCATGCGTCGAGTGTTAAAACATCCCCGTGCGCATGCTCCAAATTCTGTGAATGAACGTCAATGACGTCACATTCCCATTCATGAACTTTTTACGCAAGCAACGTGATTTTTTTTTTACCCGACGCGATGACGACGCCTATACCTAACATAGGATACTCCAACCCCATGTAGGTACATCTTCGCGCCGCGTATCCCGTCCGGAAACGCCGTATCGTCATTGCGTCGCGCCGGAATTCGATCGTGAATTGCCGATTTCCGCTCATTAACATATTTTTTGAGCGTAAATCGGCGAGAACGCCCCCGGCGCCATTTTTAAGTTGAAGTAACGATGCGATGGCGAAACTCAGTTACGCTGCTCGCATCGGAACTTCAACCCGGCGTTTCTTGTTTTCTGGTTACAGAAAACAGAAACGCCGGCTCAAAGTCACAGTTAGGCTGGCGGATCACTGGATCCGCCAGCCTAACTGTTCCTGAATCTGGCCCAGAAGTTTGATCTAAGAAGGAAGTTGGTTATAATTTTTCATGTTGTTACAAACTTGGCAGACTGCCCTGATATTTTCTTTACACATACACACAGAAGTTTATCTCTTTGATCTAAAAAGAAAGCGTTAAGCCCCGTATACACGGCCAAGGTTCGTGTGTACGCTCTCGGCGAGCCCCGCCCGTCGGGAAACCCGTCGAGCAAATAGAGAACGGGTTCTCTATTTGCTCAACGCCCCGTCAGGATGAATGGCTGGTTGCCTTTCCCGACGGGCGGGTCGCCGATTCTGATGGCCGGCAGAGAACCTCGACGGGCGGAACGATGTATTCCGCCCGTCGAGGTTCTCTGCCATGTGTACGGGGCCTTAGTTACAATGTTTCCTGCTAAGAACTTGGCAGACTGCCCAGATATTTTCTTTTGAGAGCTGAAAGTCTCTCCACTTGTTATATGAAAGAATCAGCAAACTCTGCATTGGAGATCGTCAGCGGGGTTGAATCGAGATCACAATTTTTTAACGATTAATTGTGCAGCTCTAGCACAGTACTGTATTTGCGCAGCAATTTTTCAAAACATGTTTTTTTGGGAAATAAACTGGTTCATTCATTAAAAAAAACACTAAAGTTAGCACGATTTTTTTTGGTATCCTAAGTGATGCTTTAAAAAAAAAAATGAGGTTACATGTTTACCTGTGTGTATCTTGCTCTGATACTAGCCAGTGCCTACCCAGCCACTGACTGGTATCTCTCCCCAGCCTGTCCCCACACACCCTCTCACCTGCTGACCTGTGGATGGGGGAATCATTCCTGTAGTGTTATTGTGTTCTGCCACTGAGTACAATGATCAGTGTTGCAATCTATAGCTGGCAGCACTGATTGTTTTGGGAAAAACAGGCTGGTTGTACTCAAGTCGATTAATAGATTGACTTGTGTAAAACCAGCTAGCCCATACATAGATCAACTATGGCTTGTCTCTGCATAATTGGTGTAATTT
The DNA here is from genome assembly GCA_029574335.1 of Rana kukunoris. Taxonomy (NCBI): domain Eukaryota; kingdom Metazoa; phylum Chordata; class Amphibia; order Anura; family Ranidae; genus Rana; species Rana kukunoris. The sequence continues at coordinate 236,007 of JAJQKJ010002292.1, forward strand.
CAATCCATGTATGACCCGCTTAACCACTACGCAGTCCCTAAACATCCTTCCACTCCTGTACATAGTGCTTACTGTCATACTCTCCACACTCCTTTCCTGTACATAGTGACCACTGTCATACTCTCCACACTTCTCTCCTATACATAGTGCCCACTGTCATACCCTCCACACTCCTCTCCTGTACATAGTGACTACTGTCATACCCTCCACACTCCTCTCCTATACAGAGCGCCCACTATCATACCCCCCACACTCCTGAATGAATGAATGAATGAAAAACTTATATAGCGCGGCACATGCGAACCAAATCGCCTCTGGGCGCTAGTTGTATCCGTCTCTCTTGACATCAGAAGAGCAGAGTTTTAATCCGTCTTCTGAAGGTCAGGTGGTTTTCCTCCAACCGAATGCTGGTTGGTAAAGCGTTCCAGAGTCTGGGACCCTGGACAGCAAACCTTCTTTCTCCTTTGGACTTGAATCTGGCTTTGGGTACTTTGACCAAATTTTGGTCACTGGATCGCAGAGCGCGATTGGGGTTGTGGGGTTTTATTTTATCGCAAAGATATTGCGGGGCTTTTCCATGGATGCATTTATGGGTCAGACAGAGTGCTTTAAAAGCAATTCTGTCTTTTATATTTACCGGCAACCAGTGCAGGGATCTCAGCGACGGTGAGATTGATTCCCAGGGTTTTTTCCCAGTCACCAGTCTGGCGGCCGTATTTTGTACGACTTGCAGACGAGCGATTTGGTACTTAGGGAGACCGAGGTAGAGAGCGTTAGCATAATCCAGTCTGGAGTTCACAATCGTTCCCACCACGGCTGCCACATCTTCTTTGGGAATAAAAGGGATCAGTCTGCGGTAGTAGGCGCAGCAGATGGTGAGATCCGCTGACTACAGACCCTATTTGTGCGTCCATAGTCATGTGGGTGTCAAAAATGATCCCAAGACTTTTGACTTTGGCGCTCGGGGAGATGATCTGGCCCAGAATGGGCGGAGGTGTCCAGGTTGTTGTGAGTTGACTCTTGCGAGTGGCCTGAAACAGAGAAGTTCTGTTTTAGGATTGTTGAGTTTGAGATAACTCATCGTCATCCACTTTTCTATTGAAGAGAGACAATTCTCTAAGCTGAGATGATGTTCTTTCCTATTGCAGATGCGAAAATACAGTTGTGTATCGTCTGCATATGAGTGATAAAGTAGTTGTTGACTACTGATGACTTCAAAGAGAGGTCGAAGATAGATGTTGAAAAGCACCGGGTGATAGAGGTGAGCCTTGGGGGACTCCACATGACACCGTGCGTTTTCTAGAAATGAACGGTCCTAATTTCACCGTTTGAGATCGGTTTCCCAAAAAAGAGGAAAACCATGGTAAATCATTCTCTGTGACTCCGGCTACCTCAGTCAGCCGAGTCAGTAACAGTTTGTGATCTACGGTGTCGAAGGCTGCGCTTAGGTCCAGCAGAACCAGGAGGGAAGATTCTCTTCGTCTGCGGCCTCCAGAACGTCGTCCCATATTTTGAGCAGTGCCGTTTCCGTCCCGTGTCCGGGACGGAATCCCGATTGCAGTGGATCGAGTAAGTTGTGGGTATCTAGATGCTGTTGCAGCTGTTGTACACCACTTTCTCCATTACCTTAGAGAAAACGTTTAGCATTGTTATGGGACGGCGGTTTGATTTGGGTCCTTGGATCCAGGGTAGGGTTTCTTCAAGATGGGCTGGATTGTGCCCTCTTTCAGCAGGGAGGGCACTATGCCTTCCTTAAATGACTGGTTTATAAGCTGCGTAATGGGAGGCGCCCAGGATATCGGCACATTCCTTTAGCAGCTTAGTGGGGATAATATCATTAGGCGAAGTGCTGTTCCGCAATGCGCCGATGATATTTTCTGTGTTCTCGATGGAAACGGGTTCCAAAGAGAACTTTGTTGGTTGTAGTGTGTTCCTCTGGGAGCTGTGTGGTAGCTTAGGGGCATTATTTTGCGAAATGCTTTCCCGGATTCCCTCAATTTTCTTGATGAAGAAATCCGACAATTCTTCGCAAAATTCTTGGGTGGCAGTGTTGGGGGCTTCAAGACAGTGTGGATTCATGGTCTGTGAGACCAGCTTGAAGAGATCCCGAGGGCGGTTTAAAGCGCTGTTGATAGCCATGGAAAAATAGTTTTTCTTGGCTTCGAAGATTTCTATGTGGTATCTTCGAGTTGCTGCTTTGTAGAAGGCGAGGTTCGTCTCGGAGGCGTTTCTTTTCCAGGCGGCTTCTGCCCTTCTACGCTCTTGCTTCAGTAGCGATAGCTGGTTGTTGAACCAGCCTGCCTTGTTTTTCCGGGTACGGACTTTGTGTTCAGGCGCTACTGCGTCGGCTGACTGTAGTAGGGCTGCATTTATGGCATCCAGAATATCAGTGGCCGTTTGTCTTGGTTGCATTGTTTTAATTTTATTTTCCAAGGTAGATTTGAAGAGTTCCGAATGGAGCTTCTTCTGAGATCTAGACCAGTGTGTTGTCACTGGCTTGGGTGTTTTTATCAATAGGGCCGTATTGGAAATTATGAATTTAATTGCATGGTGATCTGTCCATGGCAATGGTTCATTTTCCAAAATACTTACCTTCAGATTTTGTCTGAAGATAAGATCGAGTGTGTGACCTGAAGCATGTGTGGGCTCATGTACTAGTTGCTGAAGGCCTAATCCTTCCAGATGGTCGATACAGGCGTCGGCCACGGGGTCTTGTGAGGAGTTGGCCCAGAGATTGAAATCTCCGAGCAGCAAAAGGTGTTTGCTGGTTATGGCATAAGTGGAGATGAACTCTGACCATGGAGGTAAAAACTGCGATTTAGGCCCTGGTGGCCTATAGCAGAGCAGAATACGGACGGTCTCCTGGGGGTTAGTTTGCAGCTGCAGAGTAAGGGTTTCCATAAATGGAAGCGAGTGCTGAAGGGCTGGTTTAGAGATCACAAGATGCGTCTTATGAATCACCGCCAGTCCTCCACCTCTTTGCCCTATTCTGTTTTCAGTGATAATCCGGTAGTGTTCTGGCACCAGTTCTCCAAGAATGGTGTTACAGTCGGCTGTAAGCCAGCTTTCTGTAATAAAAAGACAATCCTCTCTCCTGTACATAGCGCCTGCTGTCATACACTTTTCTCCTGTACATAGTGCCCACTGTCGCACCCTCCACACTCCTTTCCTATACATAGTGTCCACTATCATACCGTCCCCATTACTCTCCTGTACATACTGCCCACTGTCATACCCTCCACACTCCTCTCCTGTACATATTGCCCCATCATACCCTCCACACTTCTCTCTGGTACATACTACCCTCTGTCATACCCCCACACTCCTCTCCTGTACATACTGCCCACTGTCATACCCTTCACACTCCTCTCCTGTACATACTGCCCACTGTCATACCCTTTACACTCCTCTCCTGTACATAGTACCCGCTGTCATACACTTCTCTCCTGTACATACCACCCACTGTCATAACCTCCACACTTCTCTCCTGTACATACTGCTCACTGTAATGCCCTTCCACACTCCTCTCCTTTACATACTGCCCACTGTCATACCCTTCACACTCCTCTCCTGTACATAGTGCCCACTGTCGCACCCTCCACACTCCTCTCCTGTACATACTGCTCACTTTCATACCCTCCACACTCCTCTCCTATACATAGTGCCCACTGTCATACCCTCCACACTCCTCTCCTGTACATACTGTTTACTGTCATACCCTCCACACTCCTTTCCTATACATAGTGCCCACTATCATACCCTCCACACTCCTTTCCTATACATAGTGTCCACTATCATACCGTCCCCATTACTCTCCTGTACATACTGCCCACTGTCATACCCTCCACACTCCTCTCCTGTACATAGTGACTGCTGTCATACACTTCTCTCCTGTACATACTGCCCACTGTCGTACCCTACACACTTCTCTCCTGTACATACTGCTCATTGTAATCCCCTCCACACTCCTCTCCTATACATACTGCCCACTGTCATACCCTCCACACTCCTCTCCTGTACATAGTGCCCACTGTTAGACCCTCCACATTATTCTCCTGTACATAGTGCCCACTGTCGCACCCTCCACACTCCTCTCCTGTACATACTGCTCACTTTTATACCCTCCACACTCCTTTCCTATACATAGTGCCCACTGATATACCCTCCACACTCCTCTCCTGTACATACTGTTCACTGTCATAGCATCCGCACTCCTTTCCTATACATAGTGCCCACTATCATACCGTCCACACTCCTCTCCTGTATATACTGTTCACTGTCATACCCTCCACACTCCTCTCCCATACATAGTGCCCACTATCATACCGTCCACACTTTTCTCCTGTACATACTGCCCACTGTCCTACTGTCCTAATAAGTCTTTCTGTTGTATTCCTCATAAAAAAACGATCCCTGCTCACTTTCTCTTTATGGTCACACCTCCTGGTTAAATGTACAGACAGACACATACAGGAAAAAGAGGGTACTCCATAGTGTAGTATTTAACAAAAAAACAAACTTTTATTAATGGTCAAACATTCACATTTAAGCAGAGGTAATTCAGCATATACTGACAGTACTGTGTGCAGGAAGACTTCTGGGTTCGGCCGCACCCGGAAGAGATATCACCACGGCTCTCTATCCTCACGCGTATCGTGACTGTCCACATTACTTTTTCAGAGTCATAAGTTGCCATGGTGCAGACAAGCTGGCTGCCATCACCACAGCAACAAATGACGCCATGGGGCTGATTTACCAAGCCTGTGCGCCATGACTCATGGTGCACAAGCAGGAGTAAAACTGTTTTTGACATTTACAAAAGAAACACGCTGCCAGTGCAGCGTGTTTCCTCATTTACTAAAGTGCCTAATGCGCCCAGGAGAGGGCGCACGGCACGCCAGTACAGAGCTGGCGTGCGGCATTTAGTAATGTAAACATCGGGGATTCGGGCGGGAGTTTATGAGGGGAGGGAGGGGGGTGATGCAGGGGAAGTGTAGTGACATGTGTTTGAACGTGTGTGGCGGGCCGATTTGAAAGGGAAAGTGACTTTTGGTACCCGATCCCCGTGCGCTTGCAAAGTACGCTAGAACCTCGGAAGGTTCATTTGCATACTGGGCATGCGCAGAGGGATAAATCGGGGCTTTGCGTGCGCCTCTTCAGTACGCCGGGAAAATCTTGGTAAATACCAAGCGGCGTAGCAGTGTTTGCACTGCCTGGAGCGGCGCACGGCAAGCTCTGAGCTGTTCTCGGGCCGCGCCGACACTGAAGGGGAACTCCGCGCCAAATTTCAAATTTGAAACCGGCACGGCTTCCCCCCCAGGGGCACAATAGGCTCTTCGGCTTGGTCCGGAACGTGAGGGGTTAACCCACGCCAAAATCGGCGTGGGGTTCCCCCCCAGATCCGTACCAAGCCCTCATCCCAGGCATGCAGTCTGGCCGGACAGGAATGGGGGTGGGGACGAGTGAGCCCACCCCAAAGCACTCTTGTCCCCATGTCGATCGGGACAAGAGCCTCTTCCCGACAACCCTAGCCATTGGTTGTCGGGGTATGCGGGCGGGAGCCAATCAGAATCTGGGAGCCCCCTTTAATAAGGTGGCCCCCAGATTTCGGGCCCCCACCCTTTGTGAATGAGTATGGGGTACATCGTACCCCTACCCATTCACCTGGTGAATGTGGTTTTAACTTTGAGGGTCTTCTGCCGCCGCCCCCTTCGATTTTTTCTGCCTGGACGGGGGTCACACATCCCATCCAGGACTTGGACGTGGCGGGCTTCTCGTCGCTGTTTTCTGCCGCTGCCCCCTTCACCACGAAGCTCCGTGCTTGTTTGATGAGGGCAGCGGGCTTCCGTCATCTTCTACCGGGGCGAGGGTCGTACATCCCACCCCGGATTTCTTCGCCGGCTTCTGCCTGGCTCCTCCCGGGGCCAGGGCTTCTTTTGCCATCTTCCGCCGGAGGGCGCCACTCTCCGGGCTTCTCGTCGTTGTCTTCCGCCGCGGGGGCAGGCCTTCTTCTTTGCCGCCCCTTCGAATTTTTCTGCCTGGACGGGGGTCGCACATCCCATCCAGGACTTGGACGTGGCGGGCTTCTCGTCGCTCTCTTCTGCCGCTGCCCCCTTCACCACGAAGCTCCGTGCTTGTTTGATGAGGGCAGCGGGCTTCCGACGTCTTCTACCGGAGCGAGGGTCGTACATCCCACTCCGGATTTCGTCGCCGGCTTCTGCCTGGCTCCTCCTGGGGTCAGGTCTTCTCGTCGCTGTCTTCCGCCCCGTAGGTGTACCCCCCCGGCGGAAGGCGGCAGCGAAGACCGGGGGGGGGTAGGTGTACCCCCCCGGCGGAAGGCGAAGACCGAGGAGGGGTAATTTTTTATTTATAAAACTACGACCAAAAGGTTAACAAATATATAAAATAAACAAAATAACTAAATAAACCAAATAACACAAAAACAAACAACAAAACACAAACCATCAAATCACTGACCTCCACCTACCAAGAAATAACTATAAAGAAAGAAAAATAGCACCAGACCAAGGTATTTACAACAGGCTCACTGGCTACTGGTACAAGAGAAAGTCTTTATAGTCCATCAGAAAAAGCTTGCCCAGATCATTGCAAAAAAAAAACAAACACTTAAAACGGCTCACTGGTACAGTAGGGAGATATTAAAGTCCATAGAAACCACTACTGTCCAGATCATCGCCAATCCACACAACACACCCCACCATCACAATAACAAATACCTACAACCCACGTATGAGCAAGAACATGATAGTCAGACATGTCTGTAGCCTTATTTAAAAAAAAATACCATAAACAAAATCTAAGGGGGTGAAAAAGCATAGATGCCCCTACCCATGGAGAGGGGCAGAGCCGTGACCTAAGGGGCTGGAAGAGGAACCCCTCCATCCATAAATGGGCACACCTCTCAGGCCCGACCCTGCTCCTTTCCAGATCCCGCACCTTCACCAACTCCCGAAAGATATTGCCCACCACCTCATGCACAGACAGGATTTTGTCCCTAGTGGACACCAAACACCGAGCGTGCCAAGTGTAATAAAGCACAACTAGGCTGACTAAATAAAGTGACGATAACTCAAATCCCCTGCGGACCCCAAAATCACCATACACTCGCTCAGCATAGGTCAGGGCCGGAAGGCGGGGGTAGCCAATGGCACCCCCTACCCTCGTAAGAACCTCCATGTTGAAGGGACATTGGACCAGAAAATGGTCCATGGTCTCCAATGTCCCACCACATTCCTGACGGGGGCAGTCCCTGTCCCCCAGGTTCCTGTATTTGAGATTCGCACGGACATAGAGTCGTCCATGGAACGACCTCCATGCGAGATCCCAAAACTTATTTGGAATTCTAGAAGAATTCAAGAGGGCTAGCCCCTCCGTGAGGACCCTCTCAGGGCAGTCCCTCAAAGACAGGGCTTCAAAATGTCCGAGGCCATGACCCTCAGGTACAGCTCCCGCCGACCCAAAGAGCCCACCTCCAGGGCAGTTATCCGCCACTGCCTCAGTACCTTTAATGCCAGGGGGACATAGGAAGGGAGATACCCATGCGATCTCCTCAGATCGCCGGGCCTCCCCCCCTCCCCCCACTGCCTCAAGAACAGCAAGAGCCAGTCCTTGCATGAACACTCCCACCAGGAAGGCTCGTCCACAAATATGGACTGCAAATTGTATTTAACAAAGATGGTGACAAAGAACACCACCGGGTTGACCATGTCCAACCCACCTTGCCGTCGCTGGCGGTATGTGACCTCCCTCTTGATCAGGTTCAGTCTGCTTCCCACAACAGCAGGAAGAACAGACCATAGACCCGAGCATAGAGAGATGCTGGCAAAAGACACACATAGCTTACAAAGAGAAACTCAGGCAATAAGTACGTCTTGACCAAGCTTACCCTTTCCCTCAGGGAAAGTTTCCAACCTTTCCAGGCCTTCACCTTCCGAGTGGCACTCACCAGCCTGCGCTCCCAGTTTAGCTTGGGATAATCTCCGGGCCAAAATGAATGCCAAGAACTCGAATCTCTGGTACGGGCGTGGGGAACACGTCCGGAAGGGGGAACTGCTCCCCCTCCTTCCCCAACCAGAAAACTTCACTCTTGTCCCAATTGACCAGCGAGCCTGACGCCTCAGAGTAGCACCCGATCTGGGACTCCACATAATGGGCCTCCTCACGACCAGATACACCACCGAGACGTCGTCCGGCATAGGCCACAACCCTCACCGCCGAAACCGGACCCCGACAGGTCCCACCGGAACCCCCCCCAGACGCCCGCAGTCTAGCCTCCTTACGAAGGGGTCGACCGCAAAGATGTACAGGAGGGGGCTCAGCGGGCACCCCTGCCGAACGCCAGAGTCCACAGCAAAGGCCCGGCCCACCCAACCGTTGACAAGAGGGAAGCTCTCAGCTCCCCTATACAATACCTGCAGCCAATCAACGAATTGATCAGGCAGACCGTATCTCCTCAGAAGCAGCCAAAGGTACTCGTGGTTCACCCGATCAAACGCCTTAGCCTGATCCAGTGCAAGCAGATACCGCTCGCTGCCATCAGCCCTGCACCTTTCCACAGCCTCCCGGACGCTCAGGACGGCACTAAAAGTGCCCCGGCCAGGAATTGTGCAGTGCTGAGAGGGAGACAGCATCCCGCCCGCCAAAGCAGACAGACGTGTAAACAAGATCTTTGCCAGTATCTTCCTATCTGTGGTAAGAAGGGCGATCGGACGCCAATTCTCCACCACAGACGGATCTTTCCCCTTTGACAGTAGGATCAGAGCTGACCTTCTCATTGAGGGAGGCAGCAGGCCTAGGCCAAACATTCACTAAACACGTCCCTCAGATGAGGAGCCAAGAGGCTCTTAAAGGTTTTGTAGAATTCGGCCGTGAGGCCATCGGGCCCAGGTGACTTTTTAGAAGCTAAGAGCTAATAGCCCTGCTCGACTTCAGCTACCGTGATCTCTTCTGTCAGAGAGTCAGGAAGGTCAGACCCCACTTCAGTGGGGTCTCATCAAGGAATTCCCTGACTTTCTCCATGTCTAGAGGCCCGCTTCTTCAGGAGGTCCGAAAAGTGGTCTCTGACGACACCCAGGATCCCCGATCTGGACCGGACCAGAGATCCTGAGGCATCCTTCAGGCCATGTACGACTTCGAACCTTGCACCTCACCACAGCTCCTGTAGGGATCAGGAGAGATAAACTTCCCGTAATCCCTCTCAAAACCAGGGAGGCGAGACGGTCGGACTGACACTCCTTCATCTGCGCCTTCAGACCGGATATCTGTTCCCGAGAGCCCCCAGAGGACACCAGGCGGTCAAGCTGCCTGCGTAGTCTTGGTAAGCTTGGTACTTGGAAGCTGCCCTGTACCCAGAGATTTCCCGGAAAAAAGTCGCCAGACCTCTTTTTAACTACTTCCCACCACTCAAGGCGGGAGCAGTTGCCCTCAAGAGCGGTCTGGCCCAGGAAAAAAACCTCATAGGCTTCCCTAACCTCAGGATCCTCCAGTAGCGACCATTCAGGCGCCACAAACCCCTCCCTTTCTGAGGAGTGTCAGCGACATTCAGGGCCACAGATACCATACAGTGATCGGAGAACTCTACCGACTGCAGCTCAGGAGCTGAGCAGACAGAGTCCTCCTTTAAAAAAAACCTATCTAATCTACTCTTACTACTACTCGGGAAAATGTGAAACCAGTGAGGTTGGGGAGGTGACGAACGTGCACATCCACCAACCTGGCCTCCCTCACTACGTTATTCAAAAAAATACTATCATATCCCAGAGGGTTGGCGCGGCACCTGCCCGGTCTTTGGCCTAGTGATCATATTGAAAATCGCCACAAAAATCACCTGCTGGGACGTAAAAAGATAAGGCTTAACCGCCGTAAGGAGGCTCCTCCTCTCCCTCTAGTTTGAGGCCCATAAAAATTTATGAGCCGGAGGAATTGCCCCCTCACGACAGCGTCCACCACCAGACATCTACCGATCTCCACTTCAATCACTCGCCGGCAAGCCACCGGACCAGTCTTAAAAAGGGACCGCAACCCCACTGCAGGGCTCGGCCGCAAGAGACCAGAGGGAGGGCCCACATGTCCACTCCCTCTTTGCTAGATGCATCTCTGCCACAGATGCCAGCCAGGTCTCCTGCAAAAACAAAATGTCAGCTTCAACACGGCTGAGAAAATCGAAGGCCATAAAACGAGCTCCTGCAGAACGAATACTTGCGACATTAATGGTCGCAAGCCGTATTGGAGAGGGTACCGCCATCAGATGATTGAAAGTGGTCACGTTCTCCTTCATACTACAAATACAAAAAACATATTTACATATCTACACTTCCTCCTCTTCTGAGCCCGAGGAGGAGGAGAAGATACCAAACGGGTCCCCAGGGACACCCCACTTCGTGCCCCTGGGGGAACCCCACCCTTCACTGGGGACTTCCCGCCCCCAGATCTGGCAGCCTTCCCCTTCCTCTTTTTGCGTCTCACCTGCTCCCACTCCTGCCACCTCTCCGAGATGACTACACCACCCCCTCTCTCGGACCCGCTGCTCGAGATTTCCCTCTTGGATGAGGCTCGAGCAGCTTCCATCTCCATGGCCACAGGGCCAGAGGAGACTCTGGGTCCAGAAGGGGGGGAATGGAAGAGGCAGGGAGGGGGGCCAGAGACAGGGAGAGGACAGGGGGGGGACCAGACTTAGCTGGACGGGAAGAAGAAGGGGGAGGGGGGGGACGGGACTTGGGAGGGGGGGGACGAGGGGGGGGGGGTACGAGGAGGGGAAGATGAGGGAGGAGGGCATGGGGAAAACAGATGGAGGGCCAGGTGGAGGGGAGGGGCAATGGTGAGGAGGGGGAAAGGGAAGGGGGATGGGGATCGGCCCTGCAACATTAGGAGGGGAAGGCCCTGGCCCTGGCCGGACCCTCAGGCCCGGGAACTCCAGGCCTCCCCGACTCCTCCCCACCGGCTCCGCCCTCCGGAGGATCGGGAGCCTCCTGGCCAACCGAGCCCCGTGTCCCCCGGGGGGGGAGCCCCACGCCCACGCCTGCTCCGCCTTCTTTGAGGCAATGGGCCTGTTGGTCCCTCCGGAGCAGTACTAGGGGCTCCAGGATCCCCACCCCCCGGCCATCACTCGCCGGGGGGGCTTCGGCCGCTCCCGGCCCGGGAGGCCCCCCCCTGAGGAAGACCCCGATATGCTTTGGGACACCTGCTAAATGGGTGCCCCATCTCACCACACAAGTTGCAGCATATCTTCCCACATGACTCGGACTGGTGGCCAAACTCGTGGCACCGGCCACATCTGACCACCGTGCAGTCCGAGCTCATGTGGGTCGGGCTGCCGCACTTGTGAAGCAACGACGGGGCTGTCCCGGGTAGAACGCCAGGATCCGGTCTCTGCCTAGGAAAGGCGCTGCCAGGGAGGTGGGCAACACTGTTGCCCTCCCTCTTGAGCCGGATCCTGGTCAACCAAGCCCCGGTCCAGACCCCGTGCTCGCATCAAGGTTCTTCCTCAGGGGGGTCTGCAACTGCCCGTACCTCCCGAGCCAGGTGGCAATGTCCTCCGGAGGGAGCGACTCATTCCTCACCAGGATGGTGATGTTTTAAACCTCCTCCTGCCTGGAGATGGGAATGAGCCTGTACCTCTTCCAAGGGTCAACGCCCCTCACCAACCCAAAGCTGGTGATGAAGCGTTCCATACACCACGGGAGTGACAAAACTTATATCAAACTCCCGTGTGTTGGTGGGATGGATGACAGCAAAAAGGTCATCCACCCAAAACCCAAGGAGAGTACCAGGCCACCACCCCACCTCGAGCGGGGCAGAGGTCCGGACCCTCGTACCGAAGCTGGACAACATTCCTACGCCTCCTCTCTGGACCACCTGTACCCCTCGTCCACGCCGACCCTGCGTCCTCTCCTGGTCAGCAGGGGGGGCGCGGAAATTCTGGGCGCCAAACCGGCTGTACAGGTGGTCCAGAGAGAGCACGAGAGCCCAAACCTGGGCGAAAGAGCGACCCCCCTTTAGGGCAGACAATAAGTTGGCTCCGGAGACCCCGAAAGATGTTCTCCGGAAGTGGGGCACCCCCTCCAGCACCCCCAGAAATGGGGGGGGGACGGGGGGGCCCCCATCCCTGCCGGTGGTGTTGCACCCACCCCCGCTGATATACCCTGACCACCCTGACCCACCACCTTTGGCCTGACTACAGGCTCCCCCCCCCCGGGACCACAGCAGAGGGGGGTACCACCCCACCAAACTCCCCCACCCAGACCCCTCCGCGACCACACCAGCCCCTTGGGACTCCCACTGTACTGGGGGGGAGCCCCCCTGGGACCCCTCCAACTGCCGGATATAATCATATGCTATACAGTCCCACTGGGAGGGGTCCCACCTGACTTTCCCCCACCCCGCTGTGCTGCAGGGAGCCCCTCGGGGCCTGTGGCAGTGTCCATGGGGACCTGGGGGGGTGGCAGCTTACCGTCCAATTTACCGTCCTCAACCGTCTCTGTCCATCTCCTGCCGGGGGTGCCTGGAGGTGCCTGCTGCAGCGTCCGGGGCTGGGCACCCCTGCACCCACGGCCTCTCATCCCCCAGGTCCCCTGAGCCCCCACCGACCACCGCAAACTCGCGGGGGGGGAGGGGGGGGGTTGGGGGGGGGGGGACTTCCGGTTTCGGTCTGGTCACTTCCGGTTCCTGTCTGGTCACTTCCGGTTCCTGTCTGGTCACTTCCGGTCCTGGGCGGGTCACTTCGGGTCCCAGTCTACTCCACCCCCAACAGCCGGCGCCATCTTGGCCACACTGCACACAAGCTGTTTACCTCCAGAATGACCGCAGCACAATGCCTCCACCATGTGTCTGCCTCTCTCCCGATGACATAGCAGCCGCAGGAGCAGTCCCTGGCCTTTCCTTGGCCAGATCCTCCCGCTCCACTGCAAGCTGAGGGGTCATGGAAGCCGACACATGGCGGGCTTCAGCTGTGTGGCAGTGCGACCATCCTGGGGGAGCCTGGGTATGCTGACCCTGAAGATGGCGGGGGGGTACCGCAGGCGGCACCTGGGCCCGGCGACCTCCTGGATCACTGGGGACTCCCGGACTTCGCCAACCCCCCAGTCCCTTCCACGGACCGAGGGATCGGCTCCGGGAACCCTCCCCAGGTTTTATGGCCATACTGGGCCCTGCACCACCGGCCACTCGCCCCCCCCCACTGCACCCAGGCTCCCTGACTCTCCTGGCTGTCTGGGGGTTGGGACCCCTTCTTAGACCCCGCCGCTCCTCCTCGCTGCCCTGGCTCCCTTCCCGGTTGGCCTGCTGGAGGGTCCTCCGGAGCTCCCTCTAGGAAGTTCACCTCTCCAGCCCCACGTTGGCAAAAGCCCCCCAGGTATTCCCATATTCTTTTACTTCTAGTCCTAGGGTGGTGATGGCCCCTTGAATTCAGATCTTTTTACTGGAGCACCTGTCCCTCTTTTCCCTCAGGCCTGCGAGAGTAGTCATCTTTTCCACGCAGGCCTGAGATATCCTCACCAGCAGGGATTTGATTTTATCCCGCCTCTTCCTGGTTCTTGCTTCATTCTCACCTGGCTGAGGGGCTGTCCAGTCTGAGAGCCCCTCCTGGGTCTCAGGAAGAGACGGTCCTCCCTGCTGATGGTGGTGGCGGTGGTCTGGCTGGAGGGCAGGTGCTGTTGACTCCTCCGGAGGCCGGAAGCCGGTCCACCTCCGGGGCTGAGGGAGGCCATCCCACCCCTCTTCCGGGGCAGGGGGCTGGGGGGCGGAGGCTGGTCCTGGTAGGCTGGACCTGGAACACAGGAGCTCTGGAAGACAGGTCTTCTCTCCTCTCCCAGCAGGAAACAGAATGAGCTCTGTGGGAGGAGCCGGAACTACTGCCAGTTGGAGGAGCTGCAACTGAGACCGAGGAGGGGTAATTTTTTATTTATAAACTATACGACCAAAAGGTTAACAAATATATAAAATAAACAAAATAACTAAATAAACCAAAATAACCAAAAAACAAACAACCAAACACAAACCATCAAATCACCGACCTCCACCCACCAAGAAATAACTATAAAGAAAAAAAATAAATAGCACCGAAAAGGTATTTACACACAGGCTCACTGGTACAAGAGAAAGTCTTTATAGTCCATCAGAAAAGCTTGCCCAGATCATTGCCAATAAAAAAACAAAAAACCACTTAAAACGGCTCACTGTTACAGTAGCGGAGATATTAAAGTCCATAGAAACCACTACTGTCCAGATCCATCGCTCCAACCCACAACACACCCCACCATCACAACAACAAATACCTACAACCCACGTATGAGCAAGAACATGATAGTCAGACATGTCTGTAGCCTTATTTAAAAAAAATACCATAAACAAAATCTAAGGGGGTGAAA